>SOMO01000118.1:257288-287521 GCA_028128575.1 Paedocypris carbunculus
CACAGATTCCATTATTTTAACCCACAAGACTATTTAGTCTTGGGAATGCCAGTTCTACGCTCTCATAAATCATTCAGGATTTAATATAGTTGTTTTGTTTGACGTAGTTTGATATAGTTTCTTTGTTCATACAGTGACGATAAAGCACAAATGCATTTTGGAGCTTGTGACTCACCCAGCAAAATGACAATGCACAGCAGTATGGCCATGAGAGCACCAGTGCTGAGGCCCATGGGGAAGAACAGCGCCTCCGCACTGCAGGAATTGACAGAGCCAGATGTGTCACAGGTACACACTCGCACTGACACCGTCCCTGTGCTGCTTCGGATCGGGTATCCACTGTCTTCCACAACAACCGGCACCAGGTACACACTCTGATCTATTCGCTGGAACCCTGCTCGTCTGGTCACCACTCCAGCGGTGTTGTCTGAAACGAAGCACAAGGAAGCATAAAGATTCAAACACTTGTTAAGAGTCACGAAGCAGATGCAAATGAAGATGTTAATGATCTCACCTAATGCATTTGCACCTATAATTAATGCACAAAATATGGGAACCTGTCATTTCTAAATGCCTCGTGACAAAATATTAGGAATTCAGATTTGGTGTCAACAAAATAGCTTTTTTTTTTCATTCTAAAAGAAGAACAATTCCTTTGAAGTGGAAATAAGCAAATAAAAACTGCTTTGGTTGAGGGAATAACACGCTTCTGTGAGGTACTCTGGGTAAGAGCATGATATCTTGAGCACAAGCTTTACTTTCTGCAAGGAACATTTTACCTTGAAGTGTGTGAATCTTATTTTTAGACAAGGACTTAAACTGGTATCGTCCTAACAGAACGGAGCTCCATAAGTTGTAGTGTTCTTTCTACAGGGTTGCCTAATTTGATCCCCACACAAAATGAAGCAAGAGTGAGACTCTTAAGCCCACAAAAGCCTGAAGGATAGTTTCTGTCTTCGCGTTGATAAAGCATCCACTAAATGACTACTTACAGCTTCTTTCACATTTTTATTTGATTTTTTCTTGTATGATTATGAAGTTCATGCTGACACCTTGTGGCTAAAGGCAATCATTACATCTGCCCTACATTGGCAGTGAATTGAGGAAAACAGATACATGTCTCAACAATGCAACGCCCTGTAACATATACTTTGCAAAGAGTAATATTGTTGTCTTAAAATGGTTCAAAATTCCCAAGAACAGATAAATTATGCCTGAACCAGTTCTGACTAACAGTGTCATATTCTAGTCAAAACAGCGATCTAGTCAAGTGTTTCTGGTGACCCAGGGGAATCGAAAATATCTAAAAGCAAGCATGAAAGCGCAGAGAGTCAAGTGTATGCTGGTCTGATAGCTGAGGCTTTCGGCTTTATAGCATTAAGTCAGTATGATAAGATGAGTCTGTCCTCATCTGAAAGGTCATCTGACCTTGTCATCAAGGGTTTGTTATGCCTGGCCAACTAGGGAATTTCTTTTGACAAGGTAGAAGCCATTAAAGCACACCTTGTGCCTGTTTGTCTGTGTAGCCTTGAGTGCCCCTGTCTATGTGAATCACACTTGATGATATTCATGCACTGAGAATGCTGGGGATGGGCGCAGTAGCGAGCAGTGGGCGTCTACTCAGATGGATTGAGCTGCTCTGGGTTGCAACCAACGTCCATGTCAAGATGCCCATTCACGTGGATCTGTTCACAGGGTATAATTGTATTTTTTTCAAAAAGTGATTTTTGTTTTACAACTTACTCCCATAGTCTCTTACTGTGAAGTTTTTGTTTCTGGGCAGTGAAGGGGATTTGAAGTAGAACCGATGCTCTAACACTGGCAAGTCTCTGTCTGTGGCACTGACCACCTGAATCACCTATACAACAGAAGTGACAGAGATATTAAAATAAATAAATGTAAAAATCACATGGATTTAATATTACACTGAGATTTCTTACAGTCACTTACCTGACCTATTTTAGCATTTTCACAGACAAAAGTCTCATATTCAAAGGAAAGTTCTGGGGAAAACTCATTCACATCCAGCACCTTGATTGTGACAGTAGCTTTGCTGGACAGCGTGGGATTATCTGAAGACAACAAGACAACTTTAATAACATTTAATACTGGCTAGTAAAACATTTGTGTTCATACAATTGCATTTTCAAAGATGCTAACACACACACACAAACGCACGCACACACACACACACACACACACTGTCACAGACTCTGGTTCTTAGCTCTCACTTTTACTTTGGAAACNTAAATGTGTAAATAACTATTTGTAAACTTTTTCTATCAGTGGAATTGAAATTCCTAAATTTTGAAGAAATTCATACTTACTAACTTTTGTAGCTACAACATTGATGCTGTATTCTGCAGTGCTTTCTCTGTCCAGGGCTTCCTTCACAGAAAGTGTTCCTTCTACTGGATCGATCTCAAAGTGGTTGTCCGTGCCTTTTCTCCACTCAATAGAATACCTACAAATGCAATTATATGAATACTGTAGGCAATATATTTACATTTATGAACCAGTGCTACATTATGTATTAAATATGGATGTGCCAATCCGATTTCACAATCAGATTTATTCTTGATAAAGTGTATTTCGGATATATAGGTACCAATATTGAAAGAACATACATTTCCATTAGCCGTGACAGCGGAAATCTGAAACAAAACTGTAGAGACCCAAACACAGTGACTGACGGACCTTTCTATCTTTGTGGTTTGAATCAGCACTCACACTTGCTTTACTTCTAGTATGATTATTTAAATGTAATTATTAATATTATGTGTGGTTTTGATGAGCAAAATGCGTGACTGAACCTCGGTAAAGCTGAGCCAAGAAACTCGTAGCTGAACAACTTGTACATCACCAGACTTGAAAACTATGTACTTTATCATAAACAAAACCTCAAGCGAACAAATTTTGCGACGTGAATCTTGCTTCAATTAATCAGATTTAGGGATACGGAGTATTTTTTTTGTGTGCGGAACCCCACACAATAAAATGCTTGTCATGCTTTGTTTTCCACTCTGTTTTACCAAGAGCTTCTGCAGCCTCGTGATTTGACCAATCAGAACCAATCACAGTCTCTGCTGTTGAAACGAAACAAAATACTGTATATTTAACTTGTATCTTAATATCCTTTCCATGAATATGATGAGCTTTCTTTGATAAGATGTAAAAAATGCACCATCCTGATTGAATACAAAAAGTATGACTCTTGATATATACTTTATTATATGTGCGTATTTATAATAACATAATAATATTAATACATTCAATTATATTTTTGTGGCGCCTTTCGAGACCCCAAAGGTCACATTATAGGACACAACAGTCATACCACACCAATTGAAAAAACATTACATACTATGAGCACTGTGTAAGATTTGTGTTTGCGGGATCTGCATTTTTACTGTACCTAATAGGACTGTTGCCGACATCTAGATCTTCTGCTGCCACTGCCCCAACGATGATGCCCACCCGAGTGTCCTCGTACGTCTCCATGCTATACGACTGTCGACTGAAGACTGGGGGTTCCTCCACATCCAGAACGTTCACTTTCACTGTGGCACTGTCCTTGAATGGTCCCGAATGTGTGAATCGATGATCATAACCTTGATTCGAAGCTTCGACTTTAAAAGTGTATGCCTTTCTGGTTTCATAGTCTAGATGCTGTAAAACAATAATGACTTGTGTTATATTAGTTGTTAATCCTCGTTTATATCATGCAATAATACANTTTGAGTAATGAAAGAGTAACCTCTCCATTCTCTGGAGGATAGCAGCACTCTTGTCTCATCCACAAGCTTTTATCAAGCCGTTTGTTTCAGCCAAGCACTTCCAGCAGAGCCAGCAGCTCTGTGATTGGCCGTGTTACTGGCCTTCTGAGGGGAGTTCTTCTTGTCACATCGGATCAGAAGGTAGACGCCGTGATGGCAATGGGCACCCTCACTTATTCATGTTCACTAAATCAAAAAGTATTGGACACAATCCTGGGAAAGCTTAAAGCCCCATTTTAACATCCAGGAAGAGGACAGCAGCCCCAGTATATTTTTTTTCAGAAAAAGCAGGAACACAAAAGAAATGCTCTTAGCACATAAAATGAATCCAGAATCCATAATGAATTGAATTGTGGAGGAGCAAGGGCTGCACAGCATATGTTACTATTCTGCACTTGCCATATACGTTAATCGAATGGATGTGGGATCGTTTTAGATATTACATTTAATCTATTTTATTTCTTACGAATAAAACCCATAACCTTTTGGTAGCTAGCATTACTGTATGCTCTGCTGATTGCACTGCTGGAATCGGAAAGGGGGGATAGACTTTATTGTTTTTATGACGTAATAGATTATTCCTTCAGGATGCTGTGGTTGGCCATCTTTAATGGAAAATGACTCACCTCAGGGTAAAAATAAACAAGCGGATGAATTCAAGAGCACCAGGGGTTACTGCAACCATCTTTAAATCATGCTAATACAGCTTTGGGTTTGGGTCCAATCAGTCAGCAAAATGCATAGCTAAATGTCGAAATTCAAGTCGAAAGGAAACAAAGCCATCCTTTACACACTGTTGCCAATCTCAACAATGTGAACAAGTCATCAAAAGCTTCCCTGTACACAAAATGTTTGCAAGCAACACTCTGTTAACAGGAAACACAAAACCATCACACACCAATTTACACATTTTCAGTGAATCGGAAGAACACAGAAAACCAAAATCTACCTTTTTCAGGATTACAGTTCCCTCTTGGGTGTCTTTATCACTATGAATGCCAAACATGGAGCTGCCATCACCGGGAACAATGCTGTATTCCACATCAGCATTCTTCCCGGTGTCCAGATCATGAGCTTTGACCTTGCCAACTGACAAGCCCACCGGGGAAGACTCCGGAATTCTGAGATGAAAAATACCTGTCGGAATTGAAACGCGCATTTGTGAGTGATTATTCCTTTCTCTCAGGAAACACAGTAAAACAATTATTTGAAACACCTAGAACAATTAACAAATCACTTTCACTGCTCTTGAGAGTAAAACAGTCCTTGAGTCAGTATCATTCACTCGCTGGCTGATCAACAACCTCTAAATACTTCTCTTTTGTACAAACGTTGTGAGTAAATTCACATTGAGGCAGCCATTGTGACCACAGAAGGCACTCCTGGAGCTCTAAAAACATCTGCTTTGAGGGTTTAAGGTTAGGTTCATACTTTTTGAAAACCGTGGTGGGTTGTCATTGATGTCACGGAGAGTGATATTGATGGTGGTCGTCCCCGCTAAGCCTCCAAGCTGTCCACCCATGTCCTTAGCCTGCACAACAACCTGGTACACTTCTTTAACCTCTCTGTCCATGTTGGCTAAGGCCACTTTTATTACTCCTAGTACAAACAGTGAGAAAAAGAGAGTGATTGGTGCAAATATTAAAAGGGTTTACAAAAGTTTTAAAACGTGGATTATGGCAAATACAGCTGCTTATGATCTTGCAATGGCTGTAAACATTGGCAAAATCAAACCAACTACAAGGATTTGTGTCTTTTACTTTTTAGAGGCAAATGATTCTCTGCAAATTCACCAGAGGCTGTATATGACATTCTCACCATAAAATTTCATCGAATAAATGGTCTTGAACGGTCACAGTTTTCAATCTCTGACCAGCAGGAATTGGTACTTTACTGATATCACTGTGTGTATGATCTTCACTATACTAGTTGGATGGGTAAAATGGAATGATCAAGTTCCAATCAAACTTGGAAACTTTTCTTCCATTATTTCTTTTTCATGTGCAGACTCCGACATACACAAAGTATTGTCATGTATTCCTAATGGATGCTGTGCGGCTTTACCAGTCTTGGGGTCAACTGAGAAGTATGGTTGTCCATGAAGGATGCTGTACACAATCCGTGCACTGTTTCCATAAGTGGGATCATCGGCATCAGTGGCAGTTATTTGTGTCACATATGTACCTGCACATAAAAATAAAAGCACTATAAATAAATATTATATTACATACAAGGCCAACTATTTCAAATTTGGTCTATGAAAAAAGGACGTTAAATATGTAATGTGTTGGTTTGCTAATACATGGTTAATTCTGTTAAATTATCTTTTTTGTTTTGCTAGTGTTGCCTTTGGCTTGTTTACTAANACAGTCACAAAAAAAAAGTCACTCAGTCCAAACTGAGACTGTCTGCACAAAACTAAACGTTTTCTCTACTCAAAATACCCAATCTTGTATTTCATGTATACCTATGTATTTCAAAGACAATCATAGTGTCGTAGCTGTGAGTTTAAATATTTGCAAATGTAACTATGTGCAGACATACTACCTCAAGAAAAAGTTCCAATATGATGAAGTGAACTAGCCCAAAGCTCCCTCTGTGAAACTCTCGTTCGTCTTTAAAGGATCTAGCTTTCACAAAGGGATTTTCTCTTAGTATCAAACACTAAACCATCAGGGACATAATGAGAAGTGAACTCACCAACCGGGGACATCTCTGGGACGCTGGCTGAATATGGGCCCTCCAGGAACCTTGGTTCATTGTCATTGATGTCCTGGACTTTGATAATAAACTCAGACTCAGGTTCCAAAGGTCTGCCTGTGAGCACATCTACAGCCTGTGCTCTTAGAGTGTAATAAGGTTTTTCCTCTCTATCCAGGCTCCTCAAGGCATGGATGTCTCCGGTGTTTGGCTCGATGGTGAATATAGATCCGACTCCCTCACCTGACAGTGTGTACTTCACCAGGCTGCTCCCTTTATCCAGGTCAGAGTGAAGCTACACAGGAAAAAAAGTGATTTAGATGTCTGTCCGTAAGCGTGTTGAACTTTTTCCATGCATCTATCCCATTTCTTCGATAAAAAAGATCTTGCTCTGTTGCTCTGGTTTAGATCCGCCTCATTCTAACTAACCCTTAATTGTTCTCTGACCAAAACCTTGTGCTGTACAGTCAATGCCATATCATTACTCAGGTTTGAAGATGTCCTCAAAGGACTTTGACTTTGATAACTTCCTGTAAGCAATTAACAAAGCAATACAATGACACTACTACTTCTACTAATAATAAGATTAAAGATTTACAGAGGAGACAAAAAAACNAGTATCTTAAATCGCCACGGTGACACATTTAGCAGCAGCTTGCTCGTTTGAAGGCAACGTGAGCATCTCCCATGTAATTCACGAGAAGCCTTTAAGCCATATTCTTCCAGTGACCTGGGTTTTTGGAGGGAGAAGCTAGCAAATGAACAACTATTTTTAGCAGCATGCTAATATGCTTGTTAGAGAAGTTACTGGCGTGGGATAGATAAATCAAATAATGCAGCCATCGTTTCACCATGTCACTTGGCTTATCTTCCGTCCTGGAGACAGTTGATTTATATGCATAGCTGCTGAAGCGGAGGTGGCATGTGCGCTGTGACAAGCCCATGTCTCCCGGAGAACATCCGGAAAGACAGCAGTCAGTTAGGCCACACTGATTGCACTGGCACTGGCCGCTGACTATTCAATTTAGCTCTGATCCCATTTAAGCTGCAGTGCTCAATTCAAACCTTCTTTCAAGAAGGTCTTGATATTGAATTTTCACCCTGGGATGCATTACTGAACTCTTTTAACCTTATCCTTTTGCTGTGAATGCTTAAAAATGGTTACCCATTAAAATAAACATGCTTGCATTTATTGCAGATCTCACAGTGCTAGACATTTTGCATCAATTTAACTACAAAGGTTTTTTTTTATGATCTGATTTTTTGTTATCTCTATGTATCTATGTATGAATAATTCAGCGTGTTAACAGGTCATGGAGGCCAGTCACTGAATATAATAACTACACTTGCATAGATAATCTTCCTTTGAGGATTTGAAAAAATATCATTCCAGTGGTGTTCCTTTTTCACTTGACACGTTAATTACATTTTATTTCAATTGTGTTTTCTCTAGAGCAGATAACGGTGGATATCAGTATTATTGCGGCATTTCTTAACAATACTGTTTTACTTTTAAGAGGCTAGAAATGTTATAGTATTCATACATTTTTAATCATAAAAGAGAGAGAGAGAGATATTTAAGTTCGATGTAATTAATATAAGCAATATATTAATATTAAGGTGTTTAAGCAATAATATAAATGTATGTGTTAGTGTGTACATTATTATTTTATTTTTATTCTACTGTAGTATCTTGCTTCAATAGTTAAACAGTGAATAAAACACATATAACATATATTATAAGCAATCAGAAGGTACCACACATAGCTCTGTGAATAAAAGAAGAAAAAGAATAAACTAGAGGTCCAACACAAGCCTTTGAACTCCCTCACTTTTATTTTTCACTACTTTTGATATCGAGCATCAATCATACCTTACCTTTCCAACATATTGTGGATCAGATCCCATGTACTCTTCCAGCACAAAAAATTGGTTCCACACCCATCCTCTCTTCACTCTGTTGACTCCCATCATGCCATGTTTCTTTAGCGGCATCAGGGTCCGGTGGTGCTCCTTCCCCATCCTGGTCTTTGATGAAGGTTGGAGGGGAAATACAAAGCCTTTGTCTAAGAAGCACCAGAGGAATAGCAGGAGGCAGTTCCCCATTCGCATTGGAACCTTTAGATGCAAAGTTCTTTTATGGTGACAACAAAAGAAATTATCTGTTCAATGCAACGTGCTCCACAAATTTCTGTTGCTATAGTAGAACTAGCATCCATGAACGTCCATGTTCACAATGTTCATGTCCACCTGTAAGACAAAAAAATAAATAAATATATAATATAATTTCTTAACTATACTTTCCAATAATAGTAGAATAAAATTAATAAAAATAAACTGATAATGGTCTAATTAATCATTTATTTTGTTCATTGCTTTATTGAAATAAAAAGTCCGTTCAGTACCATAGTCTGTGGGTCAACTCTGTCCCTCGAAAACCTGTTTTCTTTTCGTCACACTCAAGGTTGTGTGGACTAGCACTAAGGGAACACCTACTGATCCTGATTCTCTTCGACACTTTCTTAGAGCCAATGGAAATTCATGAAACGTGTATTTTGAAAAAGAACAATACAAATATGAATGTCTTTATTAGTCCCACAGCAGAGAAATTGCCCCTTACATTGACAAGAAGACAGAGAACAGAGAGAAACCATACAAGCACACACACACACACACACACACACACACACACACACACACACACACACACACACACAGACATAGTTTTCTACGTCCGTAAAAGTCGGTAAACCGTTTCATACTTCACTTATCAATATCCCAGTATTTTAAATAGAGCTTGTGATTAATTGCTGTTACATACTAATACAATATCTATACAGACAAATAGAGTACAACAAATGAGAAAACGTGCAACAATTGATTGCCAGAGACTCTTTTGTGCATGTAGCAAGCTCTTATAGCCAGCAAGACACTGCTATTCTCCACCGATATTATTATTCTCCATAGGGAAACTTCAGCAATTGTCTCAACACCTAATAAGCTCAAAGATTTCAAGTTCAGCCTGCCGCGAAACAAGCCTTTTCGGAGCGTCCAAAAGGTCAGTACACTTTAAAACTTTGCACTCATTATTTTAGATTTTGTCCTTGTTTTCCACGTCATGCTTAAAATGAGCTAGCTGGTGTTTGCAGACTGATCTGATGTAAGGTGATGTGAGTGAACTTTAATCTCCAAGTCTGTTGTTGAATAAATATGTGATGTTCTGGCATGCTTCGCCCAACAGATTTACTGAAGCTGGGCTGTCATATCATGTTAGAAAGAGATGGCTGTTTGCAGAGGCTGAGCACTCAGAGAAGAATAAAGATGTAAGCAAAGGGTGTCTCAGAGGAATGAAAGACAGTGAGATGAACAGATAAACATATCACCAAAGAAATTGTTGGGTACTCTTCTCGAGACTCTCTCACAGTCTCGATGGCACAATGTCTGTTCCAAGGAAATGAAGCAAAATGATGTAATTACATTTTAAAGCGTCATTCAGCAATGCAAAGTTCTGAAAGAGATTAAAAGGCGATCCAATTACCAGTAAAGGTGGCACTGGAAAACTCATCGGGCTGAAAGCCTACTGGGATTACAGTATGGAGGGAGGATGTTGTAATAGCATGTGGAGTAGTGAAGTAGTGACTCTGTCTGTCATGACATGACATGACTTACAGAAATATGATCACAGTTGTCAGAGGTATCTAGTGGAGAAATAGAATGAAAATCTTCTCCTGTCCTAGAAACATGTAAAAATGCAGGTTGTCCATATATAGGTTGAAAAAGTGACATGTGGAAACTCTACTGGTCGAGTTGTGTTATTGGCACTGTGTTACTAACCCTGTCAAAATTGTTAATGCAAATTCTTTCACTGGGAAGCTACAATGAAAACACATTGCTGAGACAGAAATCTCTTGAAGTGCATTGACGGTTTCGTTGTCAGAGTGTGACTGACTTCATTCACATTTGAGTCTGAATATTGGATTCTAATGACATTGAATCTTGATGGAATCTGGCCCGGCACAAGTGAAGTGTAGAGTGAGTTTGTCAATACGGCCACTAGGGATCATATCCAAATCGTGCTCTGCATTTTTCACATCCAGTGAAGTTACACACACACACACACACACACACAAACACACAGACACACATAATGAAGTGAATACACACAAACCAGGAGCAGTAGGCGGCCTCAAGCTGAGGCCAAGGACACTCAGTTGTAGAACTGACTGGGATTCAAACCTGCTTGGGTAGGAGGTATGGTTGCCACATGTCCCTTGAAATACGGAATTGTCCAGTATTTGAGATTGAAATTGCGTGTCCCGTTTTGAAATCAATACAGGACTGGTTTTGTCTCGGTTTTTTTGGGTTTTTTTTAAAGCTGCGTTTCATGCAAATTATCCCTTACGCATTTTATATTTCTCCTCGATTCTCTTTTCCCACTTTTGATTGGGTAATACGCAACGTCGCTGTTAGTTTGATTGGTCTTTTAACTGTCCAGTGAGGAGATGCCACCAACATAGTGGTCTGCAAAGTGTTGTCAGAGAGTGTCAGACACTTAAATATTACTTTATTATATACTATGAAATATTATATAACATGAAACATTATTATATACAACATAATGCCCATGTGTACGTCAAATAAAATGGTAAATTGCAACTCTATAATTTTGAATTAGAACTAGGCTAATATTAAAATACCATTATTATTAGAGAAGTCTTGAGTTGTAAAAGTGAAAGACTGGCTGCATTTCAATTAAAGAAATCATTTTTGTCTCATATTTTAAGCTGCGATCACAGTATGTAGAGGGATGATCATCGCCCGCCCCTATAGTCCTGCCCCCTAGATGCTGCAGTGAGTGCTATTTTTTAAGTGGTAAGCCTAGTAAAAGGTCCAACTCCATAACACCGGGCCACTGCCACAAACTCCAATAGTTTCAATTCTTACCAGTGGTAATGAAATTGGAAAACAACGTGTATCAATCTTTGCTGGTGTGAAATATTTGATTTCATTTTAAAAGTAGAACTGAGCACTGTATGAGAATGCTCTGATTCACTTTTGTATATCATACTGTGGATATATTCAATTCCTTGAGTTGGACAGTTGTGCACTGAAAGCGGTTAGACTGGCTCATCTATAAACCCTTGGGCAACTGCAGCCCCTCTGAGAAAACATTCAAATCCATTTTTTCCATTTGTGCTGGACGCGAGAAATGATGGCAGACAGGCAGCAGGGTTATCCCAATACAAACTAGAAGGACACTTTACAAAATTGTGGGTTTCTCTGGGCATTTTGAGAATAGATGCGTGGGTGGGCATTCAAGTTTAGCATTTTATGACTGGAACACATGGACCTGAGCACAGAGCGGCTGCATAGATGTCTGCCCTCTCACGCTTTATTGATCTCGTTCTTGCATGAGCGATTGTCTTATTTAGAGGAGGCAGCCACATTTACCCCTAGTAGAGATATAAAGGAGATATATTGTCTTTTTGTGTGGTTATTCATCTATAAAAGAACAATTGTGTTTAATTCAAAAGTAGTGTGTAGTGTTGATTTATTACGGAGACAAACTGCTGTTTGCTCAGTGTGTCATTGATGCACCTTCGACCTTGATTATACAATGTGTGTTTGTCTCATATCTACACACTACACTCTTGTGCCGTGTTTATTATGCATCATTTTTTTTNAAAACTGAATATCTCTCAGCACAAATTCTTTTATTTTATATAATCTAAGCTCAGCTTTGTTTTTCAACCATTTTCACAGATGTCACAGAAAGCCAGCTTTGAGTTCATACTGTACATGCTATTCAAAGTTCTTTGAATTTTTAACAATTATTTTGCGTTTATTACAACTTTAATGGAATTTTAGACATTTAAGTGTTTACTAATATAACAATTTGAGGCAGCCGAGTTGCACTATGGCTGGTCATTTATCATGAAAAAAGGAGAACGTTATTGGTTTGGGTTGAGGTTGTTCAGTGTGGAGTTTGCATTCATAATGAAAGAATTCAAATTAGTTTATTTTTCACATTGCCGGATTTAATCTGATCACCTGCTTCTTATTCAGTCTGATAAGTATTTAATTCCCTTGTAAGATGGAAGAGCTCAGGATTGAGGGCTTTCCAAGCTGTTTGCTTCATTCACATCCTGCTGGGTGTCAAGAATATATTTCAACAAGCATTCAAATCAAGTAATTTGTCAGCTTACAAAATTGATTACAAAAGTTTTTCAAAAACGTCCTGTCTTAGATCCAACGTGTTTAATCCCCAGCTCTCAACACTTTTCTTTTTTATTTAGTCATCTCATCAAGCTGAAAAGACATTTAATTGTGTTGCTTTCCTCTGAGATGCGATGAATCATTGTTTAATCTCGTATTTACAGACCAAACCAAGCCACATCAGCACAGATGTGCGAGCATTTGAAGGTCTGAACACAAATGACCAGCGTTTTGACGTTTAAACAAAGGCTATCCATGAGGACTGTTTTCAAAAGAGGTGAGATGTGCAAAGGGGAATTTCAGAACAAATGGTTTTGTGTGTTAATTTGGTGAGGGTTGAATGCCAAATAGATGCCTTTGTTGAATACAAATATGCACACTGCAAATGTGGACATGGTGTTTAATGCATAAACAACTACACACACACAGACACACACACACACACACACACACACACACACACACACACACACTTGCAGACAGAAGATAATCCATCATGGGAATCTTTTTATTTGGAATCAGCCATCAAAGTAAGATGCATGTGGCAACTTGGATAATGCTCAAGTAAAATATTGTCTCAAATATTTTCATCTGAAATAACATCTCTTTCTGTGCCTGAAATATTTCAGTATGGCTTCGATTATACAGTATCTGACTTAACTAATCATGTGCATTGCCATTTATATTAATGCGTGCAGCTAATAGAGCCGATTTTAGGCTTACGTTTTTGCAGTTTATTTACTAACTAAATTAACCACATGTTGTTTTAAAAATGGACTATTCATTTCACAAATCTATTGCTCTATAGGTGCTTATATTGGACGAATTTAAATTTAAATCTGCTTTCACAGCTTAACTTATTCATAACTGCCCTCACTTTCAGATAAATATTTAACCTATTAAAAGTCCATTGCCACTAGGTGACCCCCTCACGTCTGCAGTGGTTTTTTCCCTCATATATTGTCATACAAAGTCTCACATATTACACATTACCACACGAGTGCTTGAGCAGGACATGTTGAGGAGCAACTGAGACAAACACAAAACACATGTACGTATGGATGGTTTGCATGTAACCTCACACTTTTAAGCAGTAAGAAAATCTCTTAGTGGTCACTTTGAAAGAAAAGCACTGCATACCTTCAAATTGTCCCACTGATGTCTCCCGAGGATTAAAAGAGAGTAATCCAGTCTGCCGATCGCTGTTGCAATAAACTCTTTGGCACACACAAATGGGTTCCCAGTCTCCTCTCCTCAATCATTCTCTGTATTGCGCTCGCCCGCTCTCTCTCTTTAACTTGCCCTCTCTCTCTTTCTCCCGATCTGTATGTGTGTGTGACACTGTCTCTCCCTTCTCGCTCTCATCTGAGCATTGTGCAGAGCTCTGTGAAAACAGAATGAGGGGGAGAGCAAAGCGCTGGTTGAATTCAGTATTCACCCCTGCAGTGTCAAGGGGACCGGAGAGGAGAGAGAGGGAGTAGCTGGCTGCTGTAATGCTCATGTGCTCAGACTGATGCTTTTTGCACCGGGTGCCTGTGGGTGTCAGAGGCTGCCCCCTCACACGACTACATCACATCCCTTCAAGAAATTGTCTGTCCTCCCCTCCTAAATTGCTGGATTAATCCGTGTCTCACCAGTGCTAAACATAGTTGGCGTAGTCAGCTTTGCTGTTTTACCCTCAGGAGACTTGGAGCTTTACAATGAGCAAGCCGACTATTTCTCCTTTTTTATTTTCCTCCCTCCATTCTCTTCTTTTCACCTTTTTTGCATGCTAGTAGTCTTGTAAATCTGCACATTGAGTTATATTACCAGGATCTCTAAACCGCAATACCGCTTTGCAGCAAGCTTTCCAAATCACTTTTTCTAGTCTGTGAGGCTTATTTTTAGGAGATATTCACTGTGCGTTTAACAATTAATAACTTTTCATGCGCAGATGTAGATGCAGATGACCTATTTCAGTAGATTTATATTATTTAAAATAGATTTTAATGAGAAAGCCAAATTTGTGCATATGCCAGTTACATAAGAGAGGAGTTTGTTTAAAATAATTCATCTATAATTAATTAATCAATCAATCAAGTACAATGGATTCTCAACCACCTCTGCTGAACTTCTTAAATCAGCTTAAATGCTACTTATTTATTAAGAACATAGGCAACGGTCCGGATCAGGCCTCCATTTTACTCTCTGAACTGATGGAGACTGGTATTCTGCCACTATTTTTTGCTCTTGGGTGCTTTTGTGTTGCACGTGCATTGATACTGTTTTCTAAACCTTAATTTCTTCTCTTCCTAATTATCAATTTCATATTACTTTAATTTGTCACCTGTGTTGATCATTATCTCCCTCAAATGAAAAAAATAAATAATAAATAAATATTTTGAAAGAATATTTAAAGAAAAACCTAAACAAGTCTACCGTTTTCCGAGTTTAAGTGAAACATTGCCATGTTTATCAATTAAATCCCCCCCAATCTCCCTATGGTAACATTGTTCCCTAGCTTGTTTTCAGCCAAATGACTTGCTTGCTTAACCATGCTCTCAGGGGTATACAGTCGTGTGGAAGAACTGCACATTTCACTGTCTGAATATCTTCTTCAATTTCTACATTCTATCTTGAGGAGAATATTCAGCGTTGGAAAGCCCTGCAGCATTCTCAAGTCACAATTTGCAAAAATGTGTTAAAGTGCATTGAAAGATCAGAAACGTGTGTGTGTGCGCAATCGTTAAAACTACCCCATATGCGGTCCAAGAGTCTCAAAAAAAATCAACCGGGAGTTTCAGCTTGAGCAAGCAAACATAAAAAGAAGTGCTTGAGGTGACCACAGATCAGTGTTCAGTGTATAAACAGATTTTGTTTCTTTTTGTTTAGCCGTCTATGCTTAATCGAGTCAGAGACTGCTGACATTGGGCAGTCAGGACCGACATGCCGTAAAATCACACAGCACAATGCACACAATCACTAAATACCTTTGCCTACAACACAGTAAGCAGTTTTAAACTGAGCACCATTATCTTCTGTAATTGAACCATTACTGAGATCCTAATCCTCTTCTTGCTTCCAATTTACTTACAACCTATGTGCATAACTCCACTGAACACTAATGATGCTGCCGAAAAGATGCTGCGAAGCACATTGGCATTAGTCTGGTCTCACCACAAACACTTTACATTGCTTTAACTGTCCTTTAGTCTGATCATCCTTTTGGAGCAGATGGCTTGGCGAGCTTCCAACCTCAGTTAGACTAAGAGATAATCCTCACAGCACATGGTGGGTTGTAACGGAGAGAATCTTTTTGATTGAGGCAAGTGTAAGGATGAAGAGTCCCAAAAGTCCTGGAAGCTTCAGTAGAGTCAAGTACTCTTGTATTTAACCCGTACTGTGACCACCCGGCTTTTCAGTTGTGATTTCTTTTGTGATTTCTGCCAAGAACAACTCTAATCTAATTTTATAATTATGATTATGGAGCTACATTGTTTTCAATATTAGAATAGAATAACAATCTCAAGGACATACTCACATGTATTTTTTTTTAATATTTTTTTTCAGCTATTCAAAGTTTTTCAAATTGTTTTCATCAAATTCAAAACCAATTCACTTGCTTTGCAATTATGCATTTTTGCTCAATCAAGACAATCAAGTTTAATTTGCAACCAGAGCATAATCTCAATGGAATTGAAAACCAAGGCACAATTTTGCATACCTTTTCTGCAAAGTGTTCAGTTCAAAGTGCAAACAAGTTAGACTAAGGAATTCAAAGACTTTAAGGAATAATGCAGTAGCACAGAAAGTAAATGTAGCCATTTTTATGTCCTTGGGAAAGAGACACTGCGTTTGTATGTGCACACGTGCATAGATGGTTACATTGCAGAACTACATTGCAGGACCTGTCCCCTTAAATTGTTTTTTTTTTTAACCATTTTAGGTTAGATTTAGAGCCTTCAATGTCAGAATTGTTTTGCCGAGGACTCATGTGAAGCTGTGACAGATGGGTAGGGATATCATTTCAATGAGGGAATTTAAAAGACAATCCCTTGCATTGCTGATGAAAAACCACATGTAATTTATCAGACAAGAGAGAGGGGAAAAAAAAACTTAAATATTAATTTTCCTCCAGTGCTTCTTGCATCAGATGGCAGAGACAGCTTTGTTGCAAGTCTCTGGTGGGAATAGATGCATATGGAGTTTTCTGCATTTCAGCTCCTTTGAGGAAAGAAAAGGTCCTGAGTTGAAATGTGGTATCTGGGAGTCACAGGAGAAGTGAAGGAGACCACCCTCAGACCCCATCAGCCCTGTCGTTCATGCGAAGCAGGCTGCCTCCAGAGTGATAATTTGACCGCTGTAAGTTGACATCAGTGGAATGCATGAGAGCAATCTATTTTCTCTCCTAGTCTATCTTCCTTTGCTCGATTCATATTAAGAGCTCTTTAATTTGTTTTGGCCTCATCAATTCACAAACAGTTAGTAGCATCCATTCGCTCGCACTTGGTATACAGCTTCAGCTTCTGACCGTGGCTGCTCGATCCTTCTACAGTAAAGAAGCGACTGAGTATCAAAACTTTATTTGCCAAATCTAAGGAGCTTGAAGCTGTTTGTCTCGGTGGGTTCTCCTCACCCAAAAAGGGTAAATTGCCCTTTGCCAAGAAAGAGATTTCACCTGACCTCATTTCTAGCCATACACTTGGCTTATGGGATTAAATCAGAGAGCTGAAATCCCCTGAGCTCCATCCAGTATTATTTCACAAGGCGCTCACCTGAGAGGAAACTGTATTCTTCTCGTTGTGTATAAAATTGCATATCACATGTGCCTACCTCCGTTTATGGTGCGATTTTGTATTTTGAATGGAGCACATTTATTTGTTCCTAGGATGTGTTATTTTTAGGCTGAGATATTTTGAATCTGTTGACATCTGCCAGTCTTTTTGACAAGGCAAATGGAAATTAGCCATTTTTTTTTTTTTTTTAGCTTTTGGGCTAAAGTTCTATATATGAGGAAAAACAATTTTGTCCATATGAAACAATTCTCCAAAGAATTAGATAAACTTCTGTTTGTAAAGATAATTATTTGTTCAGGCTTTTGAAAAGCATCCTGATTTGTACTCAGAATATATGAAGCAAGTGATTTTGAGGCTGTTTGAGATTATTAGCGTGACTGAAGAATACACAGTTGTTTCTAAATGTTCACTAAAAGTGGATGAAAAACTGTAAAATAAGATATGAGGACTATCACTACAGAAATTGAGTCATCTGTTGCACTGTAATGATGAGTACCACTGAAAACATTGGGATATTTGTATTAATAAATATTTTCTTTTTATTTCACTAGAAGTTTAAGATTGTTTCTTTGTTATCATCATAAAAACAAAGACGTTTAAAGGCGCTTCACATATATATGGAATTATTTTGATAAAAAATGTCATACCTATATTGTCCGTGCTTGAACAATTTATAAGTAGGATAATTCTTAGAAGTTTTCGTTATTCTTATTTGTTATTTCTTTTGCTAAATACTTTTTTTTTTTTTGGCAAAAACACCTAAAAATAAGAATTTTCTAATTTTCTAAATAAAAATAAGATTTCTATATATCTAGGCAACGGTAAATGCAGTATTTCCAGTTGCTGTAGTTTTTTTCTCCTTTCAATTCTAATAATGTTTATTGAGTCTTGATCTTAAGATTGATCTCATTCCATGATAAAATTAGCATACTTGGGATAAACATACAAATGAATTAGTTAGGCTCTCCTCAAGCCTGCCTGTGGGCCGGCAGTGCTTAAAAGCATAGTATGCATGAATTTGTTTCCTCATTTTGTATGGTTCACTTTGAGAAGAGGTGAAAGCGCAAAAATTGTCCGCACCAAAATTGTATCAAAAAAGTATAGCTTGAAGAGTTTTAAGATAAATGTAGGTACAGAGACTCGTTGAAATATTAACGCACACAAAATGAATGCTCAATCAGAGTCAATTGCAAAACACCTTTGCTGTTTGTAGTGCATTAAAACACCTGCAACATCTGGGTTCCACATACTTTTTATTTTGGTTTTTCTGTTGGTGCATACACACAATTTAGCCAACAAATATGACACCATCATACGGTCTTTACTAAAATGCTCAGTACTAATATGCAGCTTGTTGGGTGCCAACTTTTCCTTTTGGGAGTACCTTTGCACATTTCCAGCACATCAATTCTGGCCAATAAAAAAAAAAAAAGATATTATGTTAATTTGGAAATACTTTTGTGAAATGTTCAATGACACAAGTGGTCAATGAGTAACAAATTAGGTAATGACACAATTATATTTTGGTTTGAATAAAGTAGTCAGAATCAGAGTTTGATGAGGTGTGACAGGGATCACAATTGGCAAAAAACACACGTGCATGCACGCACGCACGCACACACACACACACACACACACACACTGTATTATTAATGCAGTTGGTCTGGACAAACTGAACCAAATCATGTTGAAGTGTGAAAGCAGCCGAAAGAACGGATACATACATCATTACTGTAAAAATTACTCCATTACAAGTTACAAGTCCGCTCTTCTGAGAAGACTTGAGAAAAAAGTTGTAAATTATCCTATTTAAAAAAAAAAAAAAACAAGTATTGTACTCAAATTTTACCCAAGTAAAAAAAGAACAAAAAGTCATTCTCTGTTAAACTCAAATGTGCAAAAAAATTCAACTCTTAGTTCATGTGATTTAGCTCGTAAATAGTATTCAGTGCCTTCAGCACCCTGCAGATGGCGACATCGCCTCGTCCGCTACTTAAGTAAAGTACATTTACTTCTATACTTCACACCACTGGTAAAATATAGAAAAAGGCTGATTAAAAGCAAATACAAAATCGTGATGTTTTTAACTAAGACAAACTAGATAACAAAGAAAAATCTGACAACATTAGCATGAAGCATGTTCATTATTTTGGACGAATGAAATTCACAGTCAAAACTTGTTTTTTTTTTTTTTTTTTTTGCTGTGTGGCTAAACAAGGGAGCCACTTACCATAGAGCCACATTCAGATTGAACACATTTATACTTTTTCCCCAGAAATGATTTACATTACAAGCAGCCAAATTACAGTGGTTTACTGCAACAATATATTCAAAGCAAGTCTAGGAAGTCAGGTTCTAACAATGTGGTTGAGCTGGATAATTGCCTGTGGCTGCTACAGAGTAAGAAGTCATCAGAGACCAGTGGGACATCGAAGTGACTTCAATATTAAATCAACCATCTTGTCACCTTTTTATTTGTGATTTAAACATTAAATTATGCAGAATTATGTTCCAGGCTCTTGCTGGATATGTATTTACTATAAGTGGTGGTTTGTTGACATAGTCCAACTGTTCACTGAGATAAGAAAAAGGAGAATAATTGATTTTTCAATGCTATAATTTCAGCATCAGACCACAGCAAGCAAGCAGGCAAACAAACAAAAGTGCTGTTTGTTATCATTAAAGATTATCATTAATGAAATTCGAAAGTAGTATATACAGACTTCTTTACTGGAGACAATCCTGCAACTTGTGTTTTCACAAATAGGAGCAGTATATTTTCGTATGATTATCTGCTTTAAGCCTTAAATAGCTATGCTCATGTTTTAAACCACTTTTTTTTTCCATTTCTGGGTCAGAAGGCTTTGAAGCCAATCTGAGCATCTCTGGTCTTAACGGCAGGATTCACACTTTGAACATGTTGCCACATGAATTGTTGCGTTAAAAATAGAAGAATTTGTATTATTTCTTGTCTGTTATGTCTAGACATATTGTAACATTGTTAGACAACAGAGTGAAGAATGAATAATGGATATATGAACACATTTAAGCTATATCTCCCTGAAGAACGTTGTTAAGAATTTAAATGCAGATGTTTAAAAGCAGTGTTTGGTGCTCGTATAACCGTGTATTCAACTGTTGATGTTATTGGATTCAGGGTATTGCAGCATAGCAAATGCAGTCAGAAAGTCTATCTAATAAGACCGTAGAGACGGTCCAGAGCAGCATTCTCAAACACAAACCAAATATTTCATTCAAAGACCCTCAAAAAAAACTGAACTAAATCCATTTACAGTGAGCAAAAGTGAGAAAGAGTGAGAAAAGATTCAGTGAAACACCATGATCAGTGAACCTGATGCCCACATGACCTGACACTGGGTATGTGAAAAAAGATGGATTTATATACTAATACTTATAAACATACGTACATACTATTTTTGTATATTCAAAAGTACTTATTTGACAGACACTTAATTTAAGTAGTATAAATTGACCTAAAAATATGTGAAGTAATAAAGCGCCCAAAAAGCAAAAAATTAAAATGCATTTTTTAAAACATTTAACAATATTCAAGGCTGAAAGGAACAGACGGTGAAGAGACAAGCAAGAGAGAGAGTGTGTGTGTGTGTGTGTGTGTGTGTGTGTGTGTGTGTGCGCGTGTGTGAGTGTCTGAGCGAGCGAGAGAGAGAGAAATAAAAACACTGTATGTTCATTGTGTCTGTTTGAATGAGAGTTCTTTTCATTCAACACACACACACAAACACACATGCAGTGATTTTTATATAATCGTGTGTCTGTTTAAACTTTACATTTGCTTAATATATAATTAATAGCACACTCCGTAAGGTAGAGTGAACTGTGCTATTTGTATTCCAAGTAGCCTTGGGCAGATCTGTGAGCCGTTCAGCAATGGGAAATGTCTCCTGCTAAGCATGAGCTCACCCGTCATGTATGAGTCGTTGTCCATCTTCCCAGAACATTTTCACCTGCCTTTCTCCCTGCCACACTGGAACAATCCTGTCTGCACTTCCAATTCACCTATGACTGTTCGTCACTAATCTATATGGTGAAAGGCAGGAGAAAATAATGAGCTGATGAAAGCCCCAAGAAAGACAAACAGTCTGTCACACTTGCATTGCTGATGTTGTCTCAAACATGCTTTGAATGAGATTTAAAGCAGTCTGCAAATCACATCTCTATATAAGCTTGAGTCCACACTTCTGGAATAATAATTGCCCTTTAGGATAATATTTTCTCATATATTGACTCTTGGATCTGCATTGTTGAATAAAAAAGCAGCAACGTGACATGGCCTTTGTATTAAAGACCTTCTAAAGACAATGTGATTATTTTTTACATTTTTTTTTTTTTAAATACATATCTTACTGTCTTTTTCTTTAATTCCTTTTTGTTGAACAGAAAGCACAAAGTGTTTTGTGATGATTCCTCTTAGACAGTTTGAATTTTAAAACGTGATTGACGTGCTCCAATCAAAAAAAAAGAGCACAACATGATGAACACTGATGGACACAAAGCACTTTCCCAAGGTCAGAACTCTCACGCTTCCCCCTTGCTCTCTCAGAGCAGCCTCTTTACAAACCCAGTGCATTATGGCTTTAGTCGTCTGATCTTGCTGCAGAGCTTAAAATATTAAATATGTAATTGACAAAGATGCGCTTTAGAGTTAGCAAACTGTTTTAAAGAGTTACTTGGATTTTAATTATGATTTTAATTTATAATATATTCTTTTTTCTGCTCTATCACAAGATGAATAAACGTTTTTATGCCATTAAAACCTCTTTTGAAAGAGTGCATTTAACTATGTATGTTACTTTTTTATGCTTTTTCATTAGGCCCCCGATTGCTGGCAGTGCCCCACTTTTTTGTCAGTATTCTGGTGATGGTGACCCATGGAGTCATGTAACTTGATGGCTGTTGGTCTCATCTGACCAAATTACTTCTTTCTAATGCTTTGTCTGGATTCTCAAGATGGATTCTGGAAGACTTCAGACTGGCCTGGAGCATGGGGATGTTGAGGGCTCTGCAGGATTTTAAATTGTGACTGTAACTTTATATTTTTTCGTCTTTAGTCCCAGCTCTTTCCAGGTCATTGACCAGTTCCTCCCGTGTAGTTCTGGGCTGATTCTCCACCTCTCTAAAAATGATTGACCAAGAGATCCGGTATGCAGTCCAAGGAAGATTGACAGCAATGTTTAGCATTTTAAGATAACGGCGCAGACTCTAAATTCTGTTACCTTGAATTCCTGTAGCCCACCCCAGCCTTGTTAGGGTCCACAAGGTTTGTCCCAGTGGTCCACTAAGTCTGATTCAAGTGCAATTATTATGGATAAACCAATCAAACCAATCGAAAAGAACTCTTGCTGAGAATTGTTGAGAATTAAAACAGCTATAAACTAAAATCTTATTTATGTAATATTTTTTTTTACTTTTTCAAAAGCTCCAATTTAACTTTTTCACTTCATAAAGGCACATGCCTTTTATCTAGCTGCTTAATTTGTGGAACAGGCTCTAATTATTCAGACGATTAGAGTGTTTCATTTAGGTGCTAATGAAATTAAATCAAGCTTTATTTTTAATCCCTTACAGATTGTCACTCTAGAGACTCGTCATAAACTGCAAGAGATTTTTCGTAAGTAGTTCTTAGCATTATTTCCAAGGGAAGACTGCAGCATCACCCAGCCATAAACTTCCAGCTGTTAGAAAAATGAATTGGATGCGACGTCATCCTATATGCATGCGGACCGCCCAACTCTTATGTGAAATACACTGATATTCCCTGGCTGCCCACTGCCGGCTCATAAATATGCATGTGGATATGTGACATCTCATCAGCTTGCTGCTGAGGAACTGAATCTAGCTCTCATCTCTCTCAAATGCCCGGTTACTGGTGGCTGGCAGCGATGGCGCTTTTCAGATGCTAATGGTGAAAATATTTTGCTCACATCACAGACTCGCTGCCACTGTGTGTCAATCTCTGAACAATTTGAAAAGTAAACTGTTTTGATTATGAGAGCCGGCAACATTTATGGAGACTCTCTCCTCAGAAGAGGATGTGTTATTTAGCGTGATGGGAGTTAGTAGCATCGCATCAGATTTACAGTAAAGTAACAGTCATTACTTTTGCTTCATTTAATGGGTTTTTCAAAGATTTCACAAGTTTAATATTGAAATTACTCTATAAGATTGGGCTGTGTGCGGCTTGACACATTTGCTTTTATGCCAAAAATTAGATTTGCGTTGTATAACACATTTTAGTTTTTCAAATGTATGTTTTAAGTTGTTATTTAGAGTATGTAAAGTGTTATTTCAATCCCAATATACGCATTATATTGTCATACACATATCATACTCTCTCTGTCTCTCTCTCTCTCTCTGTGTGTGTGTGTGTGTGTGTGTGTGTGTGTGTGTGTGTGTGTGTGTGTATTTATGTGTAAATACTTTGGCTGCTTATTTTGCCTAAGGCTGTAGCAACACAAATGAAAAAAATGTTTTATGGCCTGAAGGTGCTGCTGACAGTTAATAATGGAAGTGGCCTATGAAGGTGAACATGGAGTTCAGAAAAGTGTGTATAAAAAATACGACTACAATAGGAATAGTTG
Organism: Paedocypris carbunculus; assembly: GCA_028128575.1. Taxonomy (NCBI): domain Eukaryota; kingdom Metazoa; phylum Chordata; class Actinopteri; order Cypriniformes; genus Paedocypris; species Paedocypris carbunculus. Next base: position 281,376 of record SOMO01000118.1, read on the forward strand.
AACATGTCGTGAGATTATCCCTTGAAATTTTCAGTGAATATTCTTTTTGTAAGACCTGCAGTTATGTAGTTCGTTCAATAAAACTTTGTATGTTTACCAGCAGTTTAGTTGTGAAACCATTACTATGGTCTTTGTTTTAGAAATTGTTGGGTGTTTTACAATGAATATATGTGTTAAAAGGCTGTTAGATTTTCACTTCAGCAAGTTCAGGCAAATATGTTATTAATTACACCTAAAATTATTTTTCAATTTAGGTTCATGGGTGGGCATAAAAAAAAACACCATGCTCAAAAAAGAGAAAACAAATAAAACAAAAAATATCATCAGAAAAAGATGATTCAAATTAGATTGACCTTGCTGTACAAATCAGGATAACAAATACAGTGAGAAAATAACATGGTCATATTTGGTTTTTATGAGAAAAAATTAATATAATCATTTTACATTATTCATAATTTCTGTATATCTAGTTAGTTACTATCATTAGTTACTTGACATTTGTCAGTTTGTTTTTCCTTTCCAGCCATCTATGTATCTAGAATTTTTTTTTTTTTTTTTTAATTGAAATGTTCGTAATTGAGTCACTTTCATGGTGTAGCTGTGATACTACACAAATTATATTTAATTATATTAAGAGGTAGACTGCGTCTGTGTGAAACAGTAGGGAACAACAAACGATACCAACACATAGACAATCGGTGCAAAAGAGACAATGGGACAGGAACAAACTGGAAACAAGGCGTTGAGGGAGTCTGTGCTAATGTCAGGGAACAACGAGGAATCATAGACGTCGACAGACAAGAAAGTGAGCATGAGACGAGGCTAAATAGTGTCCATGTGATGAGATCTGGTGGAGCAGATGAGTTTGGGCGTGATGAGAGTGATACAGAATGAATAGTAGGAGATTGCGGCTCCAGAGACGGTGACGTCCCTTGTGGAGTTTTAACACTCACATTAAATAATTGACACCCACCATATTTTATTGCGTTATTATTGGTTTTCTTTTTTGGGCTCATTGCAGAGCAAACTCTCAATATACCTGAGAAATGTATCACATTAGGTAGATAGTTCATACTTGTATTGCTATTTTTTTACTTTAATTATAAAATTATGACATAATTTTTGCGTATTGTCTTACTGTGACATCTGATGCCAAAAAACTGCCAACTTGAAGCTGATGGTTCAGAAACCAGTAGGGACCAACATGTCTCAAAGAAAAGGGCATCTTTGCTTTTTTCAGACATGTTTCTGAGAAGTAGACAGACATTTAAACGTATAGACATTTTCAAAGAGGCATCCATTTTTTCATCTGATCCTGATCTTCTGAAAAGACAGTACTACGTATCACAAATATTTTTGTTTAAGCTTTAGACTTTTTCTTTACATGTAATGAGTAGACACAGATTTCTAGAAATACACATTACATTTTCACTTTTGTGTTCTACGTCTTCAGCAGATTCTGTCTTTATAATGAAAGTTGAAGAGAAGACACTTAGATAATAGAAAATAGATGAGTAGAACTTGCTACTGACTACATCATTAGTAATTCCTCCTTTTGCATGATTGCTCTGCTTGATCTTCATTCCTTATTACACACTTGTTTAAGCACATGAGGTAATTATGTCCAGCTGCTTCTGAATTGTGTTTTAGTTATTAGTTTAACTAAAGTGTTTAAAAACTGTCCTGCCTAATTTTGTTTTGAATTAAATGCTTTTAGAAACTGATCCACATGAAGATTGAGACTACATAAATTCAGACACACAGCCAATTAATGGAGTTTTTATTTTCCATCAAACAGTTTAGTCAATAGACAGACATTAAGCTGCCAGGAGAACAGAACAATAACAATGCATTTTGAGAGAGCGAGAGAGAGAGAATCAGCAGCTTTGAATTGTCAAATGAGCTCGACGTCAAGGCCAACATTCCTTGGAAGAGCCAATGAGAAGCTTGCATGTGTCGCCTGCAGTTTTAACTCTTTTTAAACTTTAAAATAAACCATAAACACGTTTACATTAACCTGTTATGTTGTAAGAAGGAGCAATTGAAGTGATTTGTCTTAAAATGAGAAAAATAGATGTCACTTAGATATCAATGTGTCCACTTTAGTAAGTTACTACAGCTTACTACAGCTTTAGTAAGCTGTAATTCTGCCAATCCTTAGTTGGGTGAAGTTGTTGCTGTCTGGCTGTTATAGGGACCGATAGAGAAGACTATGGAGTCTTTCTATGAGGCAATTCATTTGAATAAGTTGTTCTTCCATTACTGATGTTTAAAATCCAGACTTAGTATATACACTTGTATAAAGGTGCATTTCTATTTTTCAACCTTTCGGTCATGGGGGCGCTCTGTTAGAGGTTTTGATGTAACTTTGCTTTTGTCGGTTTTTAGGTCTAAAAGAAGACCTAAACGTAAATTGAGGTTGTATGGTATCTTTAAAAACTCGTATTGAGTGCAGTTGTACTGAAGCCATTTACTGCCACTAAAAAATATAAAAAGCACTGTGACTGTTTTTCTCAGAAGTGCGAGATATAAAGTCAGCGTTCAGACTTAATAAAGTCAAAACAAAAACTTTTTTTTTAACACAACATGTCAAAAGCACAAATGTCCCGAAGCTTGTCGCGACACTACATGTCCTGCTGTTTATGCTTCGAGTAACAAAGTCACAGTTCTGACATTAATTCTCAGAATTGTGAATTATAAAGTCCATATTCTGACTTGTAATTCTAAGAAAAAAAACCTGAGAATTTATTTTTGGGCTTTTATATATTCAAAAGATACATCAAATGATAAAATGTTCTACTTTTTTTGTTTAAACTTCATTGCATATTACTGTCTTGTCTTATTTATTTATTATTTTTTTGCAAGGCAGCTGTCTGCTGCAATGCACCATGACCTGACAGCTACAAGTCCTTGTAAACCACAAGATACTGCAGACTGCGTTGTGCATGTTCCCAGAGACATGAGTGTGTAGTCATTTTTGTCCTTTAGCGCTGTGGAACAGAACCTCTGTTTGACATTGCTCTATCTGACTGCATGTTTAGCCTTTTTTCTCTGCTTACTCATTCTGTCTGGTGGTCTGCACATGTTGATGAGGCATGTCATGGGGACCATCATCATAACCATTATCATTTTTCAAAATGACTAATTTATTCTAAATATTGAAAAAGTATATGAGTATATTGAGTCAATGAATCATTTTGATACTGCATACAGTGCAGAATTTCTACTGAAAATATAACTGTGTTAACAGTATTGCATTGGGTTAACTGGATAACTTTAAAAGCAATAGTTATAACAATGTTCACCCTCATTCTCTTCTTATAAAAGCTGTCTCCTATTTTTTTTTTGATTGATAATTACTTTACAGTAAATTAATTATTATTTTAATGTGATTATACAATGATTTATTTATTTAAATGTAGTCAATTCATTTACAGTAAAATAAACTGTAATTAATATATATTACAGTAAATATGTATAATGATACAATAGAAAAGACAATTTACAATAAATTATCAATTAAGTGTTGTCAGCTGTTGGGTTGAATAGCTAAATTGACTGATACAGTAAAACGTCATTGATGAACTGACCAATAAGGTAATCAATAAAACTTCAGATAGGTTTATCAATGAACTAACTAATGACATAAACTAATAAGCCTACCAAATAATTAATTATTTGAACTCACCAAAAAAGAAATCTATGAATTCACTAGTGAGAGAATCAATACAAAGCCAACTTATCAAGTCATCAATACATTATTTGATTAACTTGCCAATTAAAAGGCAATTGTCTTATTTTAATTGGTCAAGCTTATAAAAACAAATATTAGAAAAATTCACAGTTTATTTAATTGTAAGAAATTATAATTCTGTTCCTCTTGCATCTGTAGAAACTAGGTATTTCTCTCGGTTTTGGATTTTCGCTCAGGAATGGATTTTCTTTCTATAGCAGAGTGAATCTGCTTTTGTTCACTAGGGCTTGACAGAGAGACGTGGTGTTGACCTGCGAATGTGTCAGGTCTCGAACTAATCTCTGACAGAAATGTATTCTCCTGATAACTCTTATGAGATTTATCCCCCACTTAATCCTATAGTTAAATAATGTACGGGCTATACTATTTGCATAATGTTCATGTTTAGTTTTCACTTATAGTTGCTGTTTGAAAGGTTAAGAGATGGTTGGGCAATTAATGATAAGCCTCGAGAGACCCGAGCTCTGAAATTATTTATTAAAATTTGCTTTGCTAGTTGAGCTTTTAGGAGCGCAATTAGTGTAAAAATTAAGCATTCATTTTTCTTTGCACGATTTAGTGTTGGGGATATTACATACGTTACTACTAAATGTTTTCTTATTTTCATCTATCTTTCGTGTCCTAACAAAAGGGACACATCTTACCTAAACATTGCACAATTTTACGTAAATAATACATTTTAATACTTCCTTTGCAAAGACTCGTACTGCAGCCTTCAAGGATCAGACACCACTAGAGGTCTAAGACCACAACAACATGGTCGATCTGTGTTTAGCACGTCAGGGGTTAACACAGTAGGTAGGAAAATTCTGTGATGTCAGTATACAGGCGAGGCTATCAGGTTATCCATTTTTAGTGCGTGTCTGAAAGTGTGTTTGCTACAATGATCATATTGCTTTTCTTATTATTGCCCCCCATTCAATGCTTGTACTGCTATTTTGCAACATCATTTTAGAATTTAGGGTTAGTGTAAGGTTAGTGTCGGTTTTCATGTTGACTGCTGACAAGCCTTGATTTTTCACACTTAGAAATAGCAGCTTGGTTGTTAAAAAAGTTGATTTTCCTGTCATTGCTGTTGAATCGTTTGCTGTTCTGTGATTGACAGAGGTTTGGAGTTGGGGACAGGACAATTAATTCAGTGTGTTTAGCTGTAACTGCAGAGTTTTGTTGCACCAAAAAAACAGACAAATTAAGACAAATGCAAAAAAATATCTTGTGTAACTTAAATCAGAAACGCAAATTCAGAGAGTCAAATCAAGTCTTCTCATTGGTTCTTAGAAAGAACAGGAGCAAATCAAGATTACTGGGCGTTTCCCTAGATAGATAGATAGATAGATAGACAGACAGACAGACAGACACACAAATAAGTGCAGACAATTCTAGCTTGGGATTCAAATCAACTGTTTCACTTTTGACTGACTGAATTCAACCTCTGATTTAACTGGCATATTGCGTAAATTCTTCATCTAAGGTTTGTTATATAGAAGCATTTCAACCCACATTGACAGCAAAATGACTCTACTATGTTTGATTTGACCAATGTGAGACTACAGCTACATTTTAAATGATTTCCTTGACCAAAAGAACTTCTCGCTTTCAGTTGATTGTTTGTCAATACTTGGCGTTCTTTATGAACACAGCTTGTTTACTTCTCACAACTCTGTTCGTTTCAATTAAGCTTCTGTTTATAGCCTGCAGGTCTGCTTCGGTTCTGCTTCATATCCTCAATCAATATGTTCTCACTTCAGGAAACACACTTTTCACAACATGTTTATTATATTCCTGAGTTTCTAATCACACTCCAACATTAGTTCACCATTAGAATAAAGCTGTAATTAGAATAAATTAATAACTGTTAGGCAGCATTAAAAGTCACATTTCACAGGCAGAGCTTTTGTAGTAGCTAATTGAAATAAAATCCAGCGTGACAAAGCAAAATTATTCCTGTTATTATTGTTTATATTTAAATAATGACATCATTATATAAGAAGGATATTTTGCCTGCTTCTAATCTAGGTTTATAATTTGGTTTAGTGTAAACTGCATGTGTTAACTTGGTTTCTTAATTCTAAAACTTAAATTAGGTGAAATTATTAAAAAAACATCTTTAACAAGGGTAAATTAAGCACATTCCACAATCTCACTAAATTTCACCAGCATTGGAAAATAAGCCAACAGTTGTAAAACATGACAAAATACCACAGCACTTGTGGTGAAACACTGCCACTCTGAGTTCACCCATGTTCAATGCAGGGGGAGAAATCAATGTATTACATGGATTGCACATGTCTGAGGGTTATATTTAGTTTATAATATTAGGTAATTTTAAAAGCAATTACTTAAGGTAGTATATGTCTTGAGAGAGAGAGAGAGAGAGAGAGAGAGAGAGAGA
>SOMO01000118.1:288146-300369 GCA_028128575.1 Paedocypris carbunculus
CCCCTCTCAAAGGGCGGGCTCTGAACGCCAGCAGAAGACTTCTGGAGGGAGGCCATGTGGCCGCTGGAGACCCCAGGAGGATGCCCTGGGTGGCCATTGGGAACGTCTGGATGACGGCCTTGAGCCGTAGAATTGTCCGCCAGCAAAGGCAGACTACCGATACCGAAGCGAAGGAGGTGGGCCGGGACCACCAGAGGACAGTTGAGGCCAACTGGGACCACCAGAGGTCAGGTGAGATGGACCGGGACCACTAGAGATCAAGTGAGGCATGTCGGGACCGCCGGAGTCCAGAGGATAAGGCGTGTCGGGACCGCCAGAGATCAGAGGACGAGACTGGTCGGGACCGCCGGAGATCAGAGGACGAGACTGGTCGGGACTGCCGGAGTTCACAGGATGAGGTCTGTCTAATCCGGCGAGGTAGAGGGTGTGTACTGGTGGGTCAGGCTCAGCCAAAGTGGAGAGAAATTGAGGAGAGACAGAGATATGGAGAGGAGAAGAAAAGGCAGAACGACAATAAGGAAGATGAGAGGAAGAGCAAGGATGAGGCTGAGCAGAGGAAGAATGAAGATGAGGATGAGCAGAGGAAAAGGAATGAGGAAGAGGACAGGAAGAGCCAGAGCAGGAGGAAAATCACGGGTTACGGAAGAGAGAGCGAGAAGATCAGAGGGAGAGTGAGCGGAAATAGCGAGAGAGGAAAGAGAGCGAGTGAACACGGGGTAAAAGAGAACGAGGAAGAGGAGCAGAAACAGCTCGAGGGGAAGCCCGAGGAAGATCTCCAGAGGGAAAGTTTCCAGAGATGGAGAAATACAAAGAGAGAGAAAGGAAGGTCGAAGATAATCTGACCGTATGGAGGGCTTCTGCAACTGGAGAAGTAGCTCTGACTGGAACCTGCTCACAATCTCTGCACGAGCGGATAGGGTCCGGAATCTGTAGTCCAGTCGATGTGCTTGCAAAGAGTCCGATCCACGCATTGCAAACATCTGCGATTGTGGATTCTGGCTCCAACTCGCAGAACTCACACGGGCACATCCCGGTTGGCTGCGAAGTTGTAAGCCGACCAATGTCTGTGGTGAATTTAACTTACCTAGAGGACACTAAAGACAAAGATCTGCAACATCTTCTGAGCCAGTTCCCAGCACTGTTCCGTCATAGGCATGGGCGGACAGAGCTGACCCAGCACACCATTCATCTTTCTGACCCAGCACCATCACGACAACGTCCATACCGCGTACCTGAGAGCTTGGTAGACCCGTTAAAAGAAGAAATCAAGATGATGCAAACACTGGGAGTCATTGAACCCTCTTCAAGTGAGTGGTGTAGCCCAATAGTAATTGTCCCAAAGAAGGATGGATCATTACGTGTCTGCATTGACTTCCGAAAACTGAATTCCCAATCCCAGTTTGATGCGTACCCCATGCCAAGAGTTGATGATCTATTGGAGAAGATTGGAAGAGCCCAATACATCACCACTCTAGACCTCTGTAAGGGATATTGGCAAGTACCTCTCAACCCTAAGTCCAGACCCTACACCGCATTTCGAACCCCGCTAGGTCTGTTCCAATTTACTGTTCTACCTTTTGGACTCCATGGAGCACCAGCCACATTCCAGCGCCTCATGGACAGAATATTACAAGGTTGTGAAGGTTGGGCTGCAGCATATTTGGATGATGTCGTCATCTATAGTAACTCATGGGAAGAACATCTTCAAAATCTACAACAAACATTAAAGAAGATTGAAGCTGCTGGATTGACCTTGAATGTTGGCAAATGCGAATGGGCAAAACAAGAAACCAATTATCTTGGTTATCACCTTGGGAACGGACAACTGAAGCCACAGATGGACAAAGTGGAGGCCATTCGGAAGAGTCAGAGGCCCAAGACAAAGAAGGAAGTTCGGTCCTTCCTGGGGCTGGTGGGCTGGTACAGAAGGTTTGTGGCTGACTTCGCCTCCATTGCCACCCCATTGACCAATCTGTTGTCCAAGACAGTGAAAAATCCAGTTCCCTGGACAAGTGAGTGCGAAAAAGCTTTCGTTACCCTAAAAGAGAAGATGTGTTGCAATCCAGTCTTAACAAGCCCAGATTTTTCCAAGAGGTTCCTGCTTCAAGTGGATGCATCCATAGCGGGGATTGGAGCTGTTCTGGCCCAAGGGCAACCAGGAGAAGAAAAGCCAGTGGTCTACCTCAGTCGGAAGCTTCTACCCAGAGAGACACGATATTCCGCCGTGGAGAAGGAGTGTTTGGCAATAAAGTGGCCAATGGACAGTTTGCAATATTACCTTCTAGGCCGAGAGTTTGACCTAGAGACGGATCATTGTGCGTTGACGTGGATCCAGACAATGAAAGATCACAACGCAAGAATTACACGATGGTACCTGGCATTACAGCCCTATTGCTTTAAGATCCGACACAGACCAGGAAGGCTCAATGTGGTAGCCGACTACCTGTCCAGGTTCCCGGTCAGTACGCGGCTAGGAGAGGGGGAAGGTAATGTGGAGAAGCCGTACACTCTGGCGCCGCTGGGCAGCAGCTCTTGTTCTTCCTCATATGACCAAAGACACGCACACACACGCACAAACCGGCACACACGGGCAACACATCGACTCACCGTATCATTTCTGTTGTAGCTCTCGGCATAGCGGGTGCACAGCGACGCTGGAAGCAGTTGGTCATTATTCCCATTATTCCCCGATTGACTATAGAACCCTAACATACATTTTACACTTTACAATGCATCCAAACACTTCAGAATAATGGCGGAAGTCGCGGAAGTGCGCGAGGTAGCGCGCGAGCGTGACGTCACTTAAATGCACGCACGGTTGCGCACGTCAATGACGTCATGCCGAAAGTTCGGGAAAACCCACCGTTAGGGAATTAAACAACGGGTAAAAGGGGAAAACTTCAAGGTATGTGCAGAAATGTGTAAATATTCTTCATGAATGTTGTGTAAATATGAGACATGTTGTAATGAAGTTGTTGTAATGAAGTTGTAAGGAAGATGATGTTGATTTTAATCTGGTTAAAAGAAGGTTGTTTTATGTTGAAGTGGAACAGCCCAAAAATGGGCGGAGTCTAGGCTATAAAAAAGGCCCAGTTGAGTTCAGATGGGGGGTAGGTCTCGATGAGAACAGAGGTATTAAGGTGGATACTGATCTATGAATTCAAATTGGGTTATTGTTTAATTTATCAAAGCTGGATTTTTGTTGCTGTTTGTTTGGGTTTATGGTTTGCTACTTTTGCTACTACATCAGTTTTTCCTCACCTGGGTTTGTTTTTTTTGACACTGTAAATAAATAACACCCAGCACCAGAGTGCATTGCGAGTGAGCCATCATTTTTTTTTGGATTGAGTTTTTGGACGACCACGCCGCGTCACATTTATGGTGTCAGAAGTGGGATGGCTACTCGCAAGACAGCGCCAAAAGGAAAGAAACCAAGGCCGGGATTGCGCTCCCAAGCAAAGGTGGCATCTGAGAAGGAGACGGACTGGAGTTCGGGGACCTCAGACGAGGAAGGGGCCAATGATGACATCGATAAAGGTTCGATAAAATCAAGACATTCTTCATCCAGGATGGTCCCACAAGATGCGCCAGCTGGTGAGGGAATGGCCTCCCTGATTCGCCAATTCCTACATGCCCAAGAACAAAGAGAAGAGCGTTATATGTGTGAGCTCCGGGGACTTCATAATACCATCTTGCAGTCAAGACCGCTCTTACCATCGCTGGATGGGGGAAGTCTGGGGCAAATGGAGCTACCAACACCAGCGCCACGACCTACCATGAGACCNGCTCTTGATCAGTTTCCGCGTGTTTGCGGAGCATCAAGAACGTTTCAGTAAGTGAACAGTTCAGTAAAACTCCAAGGGTTTCTTATGAAACCATAGTTCCCTGAATAAGGGAACGAAGTGCCACATATAGGAAAAATTTCATTTTCCCACGAATGCTGAAGTCTATTCAAATCACGCAGTAACTCACTGCAGCTGTGCCCACGTTCCCGCCAAAAAGACTGAGTTGCTATAAAAGTGGGACCATCAGCACAGCTGTCAGAACCATATCTGAATGACAGGAGGCCTACCCAGCCACCCTTAACCTGTCCTTCTTGCAGCATCACACGCATCGAATTCGTGCTGAGCTGATTGCGCTGCTCGTCCGTCCAGCGATTCCACGCCGGCGTCCTGCCACAAAGTCCTCCCGCTGAGCGAGGCGTCTGTGGAAATCACAACCCGCTCTGTTACACTAACATGGCTACACCCCCTGCGTAACCTCCGGCTGCTGCCATGGAGGACGTGTGTCCAAACAGTTCTGCGAATGCAAACCCTCATCCGATCGCAATTTATTCGCGGTCGAGATATTGTCGCGAGTCCACCAATGGAATGAACGCCAAGAACATGTGAAGGAGGTGCTGTTAGATCGCATATCTCTGCCGTCGCCGCCATTAATCCACCGCTGGAAGCTCTTCACAGAACACTTCCGGTTCAGCTTAAACAAAGCCGACTCGTTACATGGCCGAACTCTGGCTTCCCTGGGCGGGCCTTCATCGACAGCGAATCCCACTCCGCTCCGAGAAGGAAAGCGGCGTAAGAGGGCGTAAGCCTGTTCTTGCGCAATCAGGATCACCTCTGTTTACGCTCTAAGCGTAGCGGGGAATCGTGACGTCACAGCAACTCGCCGAGGCATAGAGAACTCGAATTCCCATCAACCCCAGCGGTCCTTCACGGCCTCCATTTTAAAAATAAGGCAAAGAGCAGTTTCGCAAGGTCGATTGTGACAAACACTCCCCAGTGATGCACAAACGCCAGAATATGCTTCAGGGTTAGCATTTCGAACGAGAGTTTCGCTAACGCTTTTTTTTAGCAGCCTCAATCTAGGATCGGCCTGATCGCCGTCGCGCTTCGGGACGAGAAATAACGGCTGTACCAAACCGCTATTCCACTCACCACGCGATCTCTTCCTCCAGCAACGGCCCGTCCCGCGATAGCAAACGGCCGTGATGGAGAACAGAACCCCGGGTATGGTGCTTTATACCAACGGGAAGAGAAACAGGAGGTAGTGCCATGCCCGTAGCAATAAGCCGGGAGAGCCTTTCACCTGGTAGCGGGGCCTCGGCCTAGCAGCTCGCCGCGACAGTTCGCGTTCATGTCGCTGGCTACCGAGGGCACTAACCTGAGCCTGTGGCTGCGCTGGACCTCAGCCGCTTCAGGAAAAATCACACAAGCACACTGAGTCACAGTACAGAGCCTTTATTTGCACGTTCATCGTTAAACACAACTGCGCCAAGCAGACTCTCTTACCGCCTTGTGAGCTTGAACCGCTCGGCGGGGAATATGCAGGCCAGACGTGGCTTGGAGCTCTGCACAGGCACNGTTGATTATCAGAAAATCTATATTGCAGAAGGTGTAATAATGCAATGCCCTTTTTGGTAAATGAAAACCCAAGTACCTGCCCAGCTTTTACATTTTCACACACAAAAGTCTCATAAATCATGGCGAATTCAGGAGCGTTGTCATTCACGTCCAAAACCTTTATTAAGACGGGAATGCGGCTTCTTTGGTGAGGGTTATCTGGAATAATATGAATTTGTAATGAAGTCATGTTCTTAAAAAACAATACACATCATTATATATTTATATTTTTTNTGAAAACCCAAGTACCTGCCCAGCTTTTACATTTTCACACACAAAAGTCTCATAAATCATGGCGAATTCAGGAGCGTTGTCATTCACGTCCAAAACCTTTATTAAGACGGGAATGCGGCTTCTTTGGTGAGGGTTATCTGGAATAATATGAATTTGTAATGAAGTCATGTTCTTAAAAAATAATACACATCATTATATATTTATATTTTTTATGCTTACTCAGCTCACTGGCCAACACTGAAATGTTGTGCCACTTGGACACTTCTCTGTCTAGAGACTTGAGGATTGTGATGGATCCGTTCTNATACACATCATTATATATTTATATTTTTTATGCTTACTCAGCTCACTGGCCAACACTGAAATGTTGTGCCACTTGGACACTTCTCTGTCTAGAGACTTGAGGATTGTGATGGATCCGTTCTTGGGATCAATGTGGTAAAGCCTCTCGGGGTCTGTGTGTTGATCTATGGCATATCTATTTGGAGAAAACAAGGGAAACTTGAACTTTTTAAACTTTTGAATATTATATATAGACGCTACCTGAAAACAATATGGATGGCTAGATCGATAGATAGAGAGATAGATAGATAGATAGATAGATTGATTGATTGATTGATTGATTGATTGATTGAATTCCTACTGGATTGGATAATCAGTAGCATCAGGGTCCCAGGCTGTAATAGTTCCAATCGCTGTTCCTCTAGGTGTATCCTCGTTGACTTCAAAGATGTATTGAGGCCTGCTAAAAATCGGAGGCTCATCCACATCTTTGGCAGTGACCTTGACAATCGCTGTGTCCAAGAATGGGCCGAGATGGAAAAAGTTGGGATCCTGGTGCGTGTTACTCACCTCCACTTTTACAGTATACANCAAGAATGGGCCGAGATGGAAAAAGTTGGGATCCTGGTGCGTGTTACTCACCTCCACTTTTACAGTATACACACGTCTATTTTCATAGTCTAGTTTCTAAAAAAAAAAAAAAGTACGTATGTGATTTGGATAAAATGTGAGGATATTGCAAAATATGTACTTTATTTTCGTACCTTTTTGACAACAATAACCCCTTCTTGTGAAAGCTCATCTGTAATTATATCAAGAAATTCTTTCCCATNCTCTTTGGCGAGAACGTGGGCACAGCTGCAGTGAGTTACTGCGTGATTTGATTAGACTTCAGCGTGGGAAAATGGAATTTTCCCCATATGTGGCACGGAGTGACCAATGAAAGGGAACACTGGTTACAATCATAACCGTAGCAGTTTGTTTAACCATTCACCACCGTCCTGCTATTGTGCTGATGACCACAGTATTCTGTATCAAATGGAAGATGATCAAATTAAAAGACAAATAAAATTTGAATTTGATTATCTACCTTTTGACCTTCCATGCTCAAGGTACATGAAATCCTTAAACTTAAAACAAAAGTGAGGCTTTGGAAAATGCTGTAGGTAAAACATTGCTCTATGAAAAAAGTCAGATATTTTAGTTTTTATTTTAGTATTTTAGTACAGATGTTTAGTAAGAATGAAATAGTCTGGAATGTTTGAACCAATATCCTCACTCAAGAATGAGAATTGTTTTAGAGCAAAGTTGTCTTCAACAGCTTAGTTTTAGAAAAGCAGCACTTTTTGTCAGCCGTTAGACTCTTTAACAACAGTAAATACTATTCTTCTCTGTCTGGATAGGTTTTTGAGCAAGTTTCTGCCTTTAACACATGCCGTCTTGGAATAATAGCTGGCACGTTAGAATGGTTATCAATATTGAGCATTTTTTATATCTAGCTAAGCCAGTTTATTTATTTATTATTTTACTCAAATAATAAGTGTAATAATGTGTAAGTCCACATTCTACTTTATTCTTCACACATGTTCTGTGAAAGTCTGCACTGACCTCTGCTGGCTCATCTAAATCATGTTACTCAAACTTATGTTTGTGTGTGTGTGTGTGTGTGTGTGTGTGTGTGTGTGTGTGTGTGTGTGTGTGTGTGTTCATATACATATAGTGTTCTGCTAAATTATAAGAGCAAGTGAATCTAGGTGCAGTGTTTTCTTTTTTCTCTGACAGTTGGTGAAGGGCACTTCATTCTGTGAGTGTTTTATTTATGGAGCACCATTTGAAAAAGAATGAGCTCTGGCCATACCTCCCACAAGACCTCAATTACACCTTTCTGAAATGCACTTCCTACGTGATGTACAGTACATCTGACAATCACTGTTGAAATGGCCCCACTATAAAAGGTTTATCCAGCCAAACTTTAAACTAAGTGGTCTGATGGCACATTCAGATACTGTGATGGTGTGTTTGCGTTATAGTTTAATGGAGTTTATGCCAAAGTCTGTGTACTTTGTGCAGGAAATTAAATTTCTAATGATGTAACATTACAATGGTACATCAGTACTGCAGACGGCATGAAGTTAGTGGGTGTGAGAGAAGATGCAAAGAACAAAGTTAGATGAATGCAGATTATGTGCTGTGGTGACCCTTGAAAGTGCTGGAGCATTACAGTGCTGTGTTCTGAGTCCCCTACTGTACCCATTGTACTGTACACATTTGACTGCGCAGCCACATTCAATTTTACAACTATTGTGAAATTTGCAGACAACACAGCTTTGTTGGGCCTCATTTACCAACAATGAGTATGCCAACCTAAAGAAGATTAAACTTCTGAAAACATGGTCCCAGGACAACAATCTCCTCCTAAATGCCAGCAAGATAAAGTTGATGAAATTGTGACACAGCGCGAGAGTGAGGAACTATCCGCAAATCACATTTTATGGAGCCCTAGTGGAGAGTGCTTTTGACATCTAGTAGTAGTAGTAGTAGTAGTAGTAGTTTATTGTCATTTCAGCATTGGGGTACAACATTGTAGCGAAATTACATCAATCTAGGTCACATGTTAGGATTGTCTTGTCACACTGACATTCACTGTTAGGATGTACATTCCATTGTAGGAATTTTAAGACTTAAAATTAAGAAAAAACCTTACAATTTTGGTAAATGTTATATTAAAAATGCATACAGCGTGTACAATGTAAAGAATAATCAAATTTCATTTAAACAATAAATAAAGTCTCTTTTTAAGCAGAGGTGTTTGTGTGCCTGAATGATAGGAGCTACCTTGTTTGGGGTTGAAAGCACCTGGTACAGTCTCCAATGGCAAACAAACCTAAGTAAAGGCTAAGAACAGTTCATTGTATTCTCAACAAGAATGGCGATCCATCTGCATCACAAGTATCGCCAAGTCTAAAACTAGATGAAGAAATATTAGCTGCTTCTCCCTCATTATCAGTGTTCAACAGACACACACACATTGTTTCAACAGACTCTGCCGCTGTGCTCAAAGGAAACATGACGCAGTTACATGCACTATTCCCGCTGGGTGTTACACTCTGTATAGTCCTGACAAAACATTCTGATGCCGTCCGTTCCGTTTCCATGCTGACCAAGTGTCTCTGGTGTTTGCGTTTTTGCGTTGTTCAGGAACTATGTAAAACGCTATGATTAAACTTAAACTTGAACTTGGTCTCAGGGAGATTTCCATGACTTTGCATGACGTCATTCAAGATGGTGGTAACTGTTCATGTGTGTCCGCTGTATCATTAAAAACTGCATCTTTATAAACAATAAAACAACTGCTATGTAAAATTAAACAACTGCTATGTAACATATTTTTGATTTGCATTTAGTAAGAATAGTTTATTGTATGTAAAAAATGTTTGCCAAGGCTCAGAATGTAAAATGCGGCACAGCTAACACCTAGCAAAACGGTCGTCGCCACGGATTAATTTTGCATGTCTGGGTACCATTGTATATAGATTAACACGTTTTATTAGCACTCAAAGCTGTGAAAATCACTCTAAAGATAAAAAGCTACTGCTTTTTGGAAAGAACAACAGAAAAAAAAACAAAAATAATTAATCACTGGTCCATTCAGATTTTTTTATTAAAATATATACTTATAAAATGTGAATAAAAAACAATTTTAGCACATTCATTCACACACAGTCTGTGTGTTGCAATATACATTGTCACTTATTATATTTCCAATTTATTTTGTGAATTAAGCCAAATTCACAAGGAAAATTAGTTGAATGGATTCCCATCACAACATGATTTTGAAATGTTCATCGTTTCGTCTTTAAGCTTTCAGTGCGGTGATGTTAATGCTTCACTAATGTTTCCACATGGGAGCACTTCAAGTGATGAAGAGAGAGGCAAGTCTTCGCCACTCACATTCAAATGAACCCCACAATATGTGACAGACAATTTTTTTGCAAAGTGTTACAATTTTATATAAAGGTCAAATTAGACTCCACAGAAACGTAATTTCTCCTACAAAGTCATTATCTTACATAGGCATACTCATGTTCTGCCAGTACAGAGGTTGTCATTTCATTCTACAGAACAAAAATACTTTGCTTCAAACTCTCATAAGTAAACAAAAAGTGATTTGCAACATCTGAAATTGTGTCTGTTGTAAACAAAAATCGTTTTATAAATTAAAAATATAGTATGCATTTATACCAGTTCATTGATATAAAACATTTTCCTAAATATTTAAAAGTTGATATTTGTAGAATTCAATCTGCTAAATGTTGGTGTTGTAATGGAAATGTGGAAATGTATAATAAAAAGTATGTGCTAGTGCGTTTTTTTGTAGACCACAATATGAACACATTTACACTATTTTATAAAATGCTCTTTTTTTTAACAGTTTGTTTTCTCACCCGTGAGATGGCATCATTAAAATATAGGGTTTGTGAGGCTGAATTTCAATAAAACATCAGAGGTAAAAAAAAAAAAAAAAAAGAGGTACAATCAGTCACAAGATCGAGTGTTGATCTTGATTTTAAAGTTAAAATTGTTCAAGATTCATTTTCACACACACTCACACGTCTGTTTCTGTTAGTCTCACAGCCACCACTTCTTCAATAAGCACAACACCTCACCACAATACCACCCACAGAATTATTCCATCGTAAAAGTGTGACTGGCTGTTTTGGTAGAAACCAAACGTTGACAGAAAGAGGAAAAAAAGACCTTTGGAGAAGCATCCTTTTTTCTTCATGGTCCAGTCTTGCAGGCTTAGACTAAAAGCTGAAGGCCAAGCTGACGAGAAGATGAGCATCAGTCTATTTCCCAACTCCTGTATCTTTCCCAATATACATATCAGCCAGCTTTTTAAATTGGGGCCCCCAGTTAGAAAGATAATCATATTCATGATCTGCTTCTGCAGCAGAGGACTCCAGAGAACTCAGAGACTCTGCAATTGATCCATTGCCCTCATAAGCATAAGTGGCGAGAGAGTCGTAAGGAGGTGCAAAAGGGTCAGTGTCATTTTCCTGCAGTCTGCAAATAATGAAGTCCCTGACATCCATGCACTCTTTCACAGGCGAAGGTCTATGATACGGAAACAGCATCTCCGGGATGATGTCTCGCCTCAGCTTGTTGCTTTCAATCACCTCCGGATGGCGCAGTGTCCCGATGTCAAAGGCCTGGGTGTCTTCCTCGCCTCCACCCTCATCATTATAGCTCACTACGTTGTCCCTGACATCCTCTTTGGACATGATCAGCGGTTCCTTCCTCCTCTGCTTCTTGAGAGCTGAGAACATCACCACAATCACTGCAGAAACAAAAGGTGTTAGATCATTATCCTCAAGCATTTATGAGGAAATTATTTTAACATCATTGTGTACTCCTCCCCATCCCCCGCTCTTCCTTCCAATCACACGCCCACTATCTTGTCCTCGTTTTTATTTGCACTCATATCTTCAACATTTGCTACTCACTTAGTAGAATAAGTACGCAGAGAAGTATCGCCACTAAAGCCCCGGTGCTAAGACCAGCGGAGAGTAACAATGCATCAATGCTGCATGAGCGAATGCTGCCCGTGGCATCGCAGCTGCACACACGGATGGTCAATGTGCTGGTGCTGCTCTGGATGGGGTAGTCGCTGTCTGAGATCACCACTGGCAGGTAGTAGACACTCATTTCGCGTCTGTTAAATCCACTTCGCCTGGTCAAAATTCGGGCTGTGTTATCTGTGGGAGAGATAAGGTTTAAGTTCGAACACTGGAGAGCCTTGCACCAATTCAAATTACGTTTATTTTTCATAGTTTTTTTTCAGTGAATTTACAACAGGATTTGGAAATAAGATATAATTACCTTCATTATCAAAGATGGTGAAGTTTGTATTTAGTGCCCTTAAACTGAATACAAATTTGTGGCCCACTAGAGGATCGTCTGTGTCGATGGCACTGATTGTCTGAATGAGCTGGAAAAGAACAAAAATGCAGAATAATTTGAACATGTTCTGAAGTTGATTATCAGAAAATCTATATTGCAGAAGGTGTAATAATGCAATGCCCTTTTTGGTAAATGAAAACCCAAGTACCTGCCCAGCTTTTACATTTTCACACACAAAAGTCTCATAAATCATGGCGAATTCAGGAGCGTTGTCATTCACGTCCAAAACCTTTATTAAGACGGGAATGCGGCTTCTTTGGTGAGGGTTATCTGGAATAATATGAATTTGTAATGAAGTCATGTTCTTAAAAAACAATACACATCATTATATATTTATATTTTTT
>SOMO01000118.1:339110-349117 GCA_028128575.1 Paedocypris carbunculus
CTTTAAATAAAGTTATAATACAGATATTGTGTACATATAATGTAATTAAGGTCTACTAAAATGTAATGCCCTCCCCCCCCCCCCATACCGTGATATAATACTGATACCGTCTGGATACTACAAGAAATTTTCACTCATATTACTTGAGACATTCCCTGTTAAAGAAAACATTATACATTCATAAAACAAATAAAAACATTTTGCCTGTTGATGTCAATTGGGTATCTGCGGCCGAACAGCAACAGTCCTAGTGTGACCGGGTTTCCCTTCCATATGTCTGGTAGAGAGAAAACCCTTGACCAGAAAGACACAACACTCCAAGTGTAGTGGCCCTACCAATCAACAGACATGGAACAGACAATGAGTTGATCTGTATGGCCCAAAGGCCAAGCTTGTTTTGGAACTCTGATCCAATGTTGGCTTGGCCACTTATAGAACCAACCGAGAATATCTACTGTCACAGTGGAAGCCTTTTGCTCCAGAAACCACTGAAACAATTGCCGGTAACACTTTATAATAACTACATGCTATGAACTATTCGTTAAGCATCAGTTAATAGTTAATTAATAATTTGCATAGTGTTATTCATACATTCACATTAGAAAGTAGCCTATTTACTAAAAAGCTTTATTCATGTTCTAGAAGCATCTATATAACATGCCAAATAATTAGAGCAGCACAATAGAAACACTTGAGCAGTTCTAATTGTGTCAATGAAACATTTTTTAATTTGCTCACGTTGTCATTGAGAATTTCCTGATTCAAAAACAGGACAGGGACCTGTGTGTCACATTGGTATATGTGTTCTCATCAGATTTGCCAACTACGGCCAGGTTATATGGAGAAGGAAGTATTTACCACCATCACGTTTGGCTGGAGGCTTTTAGCTGTTTGGCTTTATGTGGTCGCTGACCTGTGAATATCACTGAAGGTGGAAATGAGGTGGTTTCTTGTGCCATTGCCACAGTGAGACTGAGACTATTTTCTAGTTCATTGCAGGCACTGAGGCCTAACAAGATGAGAGAGTGGAAGCCGTTTGATGTACAGAAGTCATTCTCATGGTGTATTGCTGGATTATAGAGCCATTGAAATGCATCGGCCAATGGTTTTTTTTTTATCTGAGATTTATTTTAATATGGATTTATCAGAATATTTTTCACTTAAGATTATTAAAGAAATGTATCTGTAAATCTACACTTGTCTGTCTTCCAACGACCTGAAAGATTTGTTTTAGGCTGGATAAGAGAGACCAAACAGTGCGTAACGCTGCTCTAAAATTCGAAGTAATGGATTTGACAAGTGTCCGGCCTGGTTTCGGCCTTGTCCCACTTGCAAACATTTATACTGTAACCTTAGATGAATTGTTTTTAAGGACACAAAAAAGTTAATTTGCTATGTAGCAGAGGGGACAATTTTAGACTTCTTGTTAAAGTTGTCAACATTTTACATACTGCTGTGGGCATTTATATCCTGAGGAGCACAGATCGACCAAACACATGATCTTTTTGAAGTTCAAGCTTGTACTTATAAAGCACATTTTCAGTCCCAGTCCGCCTGTACAAACCAAATAATGAGTATAACGTATTAATTACTATGGTATATTATTTGGCCATAACCAGTGATCATTGGCAATAAAAAAAAATGTTTTAAATCAAACTCTAAGAGAGAAAAACACACCACTGGACAACCTGGCCCAACTGGTCCTAGTCTCCACTGGCAGTCACATTTTTCGGATAAAGTATTTTGGGTGATTTTGAAAAGTGTGTTTTAGAGGCTGAATGATTGTCGTTTTTCTCGGGAGTGCCTCAGAAGCGACCCCATCCCTCTCACAAGCAACACAAAACTAAACAAATCATTTTCCAATGGCCTAGAGTGATGCCTTCTACCTCCAGAAGTGACAAAATCCATTATCTTAAGAGAGTGTAGATCACTTAAGAACTTAAAGGGGAGAATAAATAGACACAAAAACAGTATATTGTGTACAAAGTTCACATGCTGAAAAATGTTTACGTACTCTAAAGTGGATTCAGCAAATATTCAGCATAGTTTCTATATTGAATATAGTTTATATACTCATAAACTGAATCCACTCTAAACTGGATTTAGTATAATTGAAATATAGATATGAATACCGTACAGTGGCTTTTCATCTTTAAATATAATTGTGNTAATATTTGAAAAAATGAGATTGGTGACAATATAAATGTTTGTCATTCGTGTAACATTGTGATATAATTGACTCTTATAAATAATTTAACTATATTTATTTGAGTCTGTAAAATTTTGTAAATGATCGTGAGTTGACGAAGTACAAGCTAATCAACAGTTGCAAAATGCAAATAAATGTAAAGCGATCATTCCAGTCATTGAAATACTACTGAAAACAGAAATACTTCAGTGAATATAACATCTCAGATCTGAATTTGTGTATGAATCATGTGACATTATTGCATCAATGTTTTCTATGTTTAGGATGCGTTCTCAATCTGGCTAATTACTACAGACGTCTTTGTAATTAGAAAAGCACTGAATTATTGCATCAAGCCCATTAGTAATGATTGGTTTATTTCTGTACGGGTGACTCGAAATCTAGATGCGGTGTTTTATTGTATTGTCATTTTAATGCAGTTTACTGTAGCAATTAAAAATACAACAAATCAGTTGCATTTTAGTTCAGCTTCTTTCCAAGAACAATGTGGACAGTTTACACCATTCTTTACAGACACCTACAAAGCAGGGTTTTTTTTTTTGCTTTGCACATTATTGCCACCATCAACTAGTATGTTTCACATTATGCATCAGCAGGAGTTAACAACAGTTGCTATCGCAGTGTTTCTCAGTAGACCTTTCCTGTGCAAATAGGCAGATTGTATTAGCAAGTGCCAGTGTCTTTTTCCTCCCTCTAGTGTAATGAGAGCTTAATTAAGTCTGCCAGCTGCAAAAATGTCAATTAACATATTGTGTCTGAATGACTTATTAGATTTTTCAACGTCTCTTGGGTGAGCAGGTAGGTTGAATGCAGGCTCATGCTTTTGTGAGGCAGCTTGAAGGCTCAATTAAATGAAACTGTCTTTGATATAGCTCGCAGCCTTTCCCATTTACAAGTGGTGAATAATGAAGTCAATAAAGCCTCTTGATTCATGGCTTGAGCACACTTTCCTAGTTTCGTCTAACTGTTGGATGCTGGAGTGGTGGATGCTGGCAAATAGATGGTTGTGATTGGTTTTATCTGGGGCCATCTTCATAGGGTGTTGTTCCCTGTTAGTCGACTTTCGAGACGGCTTAAATCGGCTTCACGCTGGTTCTTTTGATGTGCTCTACCGCTAGGGGGCAGTGTTGTGCAGGATGATTTGTTCTTTGTTTTAACAACCCTCACTACTGTTTAAGGTAACACTTCCTGCTTCACCAGGAGCTCAGCAAGGCTCTGGCTCTCTCGTAATGAAGCCACAAGTTTGCGGGTGACTGGATAAACATCTTGCATGATGCATAGGGCCATGCAGAAATGCAATTCGTGTACAGTTCACCTGCTTTAGCTGATGGATTCCAAACTATTTATCGCTGTTTCTGTCCGTCTGTCTGTCAGACTGATAGTCTATCTGTTTATTTATTTTGTTATTTCTATACGTGGACCAAACTGTATATCTATACATGTGTCTTTTTTTCATATTTGACATTGAATACAGACAACTGTATGAAAAGTTCACTTTGTCATCTTTTTTTTTTTTTTTTAAATAATACTGCATGTCTATTTAGCCGTCTGCCTGGTTGATTCTCTTTGTATTTGATATTTATTCTTTTATTGTTTGTCTTATAGGCATCCCTACCTCATCCTTTCAACCCCCTCAATTTAAAAGGTTGGCTTTTTCGAGTCAGAAGACAAAATAAATTGATCGTAAGTAGCATGAGCTTTTCTTATTGAGTATTAAAGTGGGGTGACTAGTCGATATGGCCACTAGGGACCATATTGTCATTGTGCTTTGCATTACCATCTGGTGAAGTGCACATACACAAACATACACCCGGAGCAATGGGCAGCCTCAAGCCCAGAGGTTCAGGGAGCATGTGTTTTGCTCAAGACCCACTAAGAATGGAATTCAAACCATGCAACACCTAAGGTCAGACTTCCTACTACTGGACAACAATGTCAACAAATAGTGATGATGATTGAACCCATGACCATTACTGAGCTTCTTGAATCATTAATGCTAAAATGATTTATTTTATTAACACTAATTAAAAACAATAAGAAAAATATTTTAAGACAAAATATTGAATTTGTTAATATTGTCTGCTCTATAGTATGTGTATACCTTTTTTCATGTGCTGATGATAAGAAGCGATCTATCTCTACATCTTGTTCACACTGCAAGGGCTGTACTTCTTCTCTGTGGCGATGTGAGTTTGTTAAATGAGTCTGAGGTTGAGTTTCTCACCCGTTGTGCTGATGGTGGGTTGTTAGCGTGATGACCAGAACGCAGACCATTCAGGGGCTTTAGTTTTTTGAACATGTTCCACACACATTGTCATGGAGACAGTACCTTTCTCCGCATCCACAGCTAGCTCAAGATAAGCTGGAGCATTAGTATGGAAATGTGCAGAAGGCTGCATTTCCCTCATGCATTGGGTTAAGCGCACAAATTGGATTTTTTTAATAGTAAATATTTCCAACTTTCCTCTGGGTCATAGAAGGTAACCTTTGGCTAATACCCCAACAGCTGTAATAATTCATTCTTTCTGCTTTGCCGCTCATTTTATGCTAATCACACTGGAAGTGACTGAGAGACAGCTCGACGTGGGTGTGCTTTCTTCATCTCTTTGACAAAGCTGTAGAGAATCCATTGTAGAGATTTGATAGACACTTCCCAGATGGCAATCGGGGCTCTGACCCTTCACCTCAGGATCCTCAGACTTGAAGTAGTCATTTGTTGCTGGTGTGGTTGGAGGGCTTTTCCCACCACCCCTTCTGAAGTCAGAACCAAGGGGATTGTAGAAACACATCAGCTGCATTGTTTATTAATAAATGCGTTTCTGTACCCACTTGTGCTGGAATAAAGGACATGGTTGTGTGGTTATCAACTTAAGAAATGTCTCATAAAACATCAAAGATTTCACGCTACGGTGCACTGCTCGGCTGTTATTTCCATATCTCAGTAGCTCCCTTATCCTTCTGTCTAGTCACATTCATTTGTAATAAAGCAGCAGCAAGGTGACAGGAAACAGGCATGTGTGGTAGAGCCCCCAAACAGGAAGTGTAAAAATCACAGCTTTGTGAAAGTCGGCAGGGGAAGTGGCAGGCACTGACTATCTGCTACACCAGACCAGGTGTGACCTCTATATCTGTCAGTGACTACCTTATGGAAACTCCGAACCATCTCTCCATGGGCTGTGGGACTACGAGGCATTTATAGTTCCTCCAGGGACATTTAGACATATGCCGTCCTGCTTCACCATAAAAGCATTCACACAACAGATGTGAGGTCATTTCTGTTGATTTTTTTTTTTTTCATTTGAATGGAACTCAGTGGAATTAGTCTGGATTTATGTGACAATTTACAATGAGACGTCCATTAATTCTTGCCACAGAGAGACTGTGAGACTTATTTAAATAAGAAAAAAGAAAATGGGACCCGCGATTCAGTTTGCTGAGGATGAGATGTGGAATATTAAACAAAAAACAGGAAGAGTAGAACAACAATTAAAAAAAGATCCAACTTGGTCAATTTTAAGGAAAATGGGCTTGCATGTATGTATTTGCCTGTGACCACAGCTGAAAATTCTTGATTAATATTTTTATAAATGAAGGGAAATATCTTTAAGATTCAAGGCATTGTTTTACAATATAGTATGGTTACAAAACGTTTTGAAAAAAAAAAATTATTTTAAACTAAAATAAGAGAAATGAAAACAAAAGTGAAACAATAAAATACGTAGCATATAAACACAGATTTGCAGTGAATTCAGACTTATGAAGAACCTCTGAAAACATCTGATATTACATTAAAAAACCTCTAACCTGCTAACTATTCAAAAAGTTCAAGTTTATTTTTATTTTTATTTTATTTATTTATTTTTTTATATCAGAACAGGGAATTTTAATGAATGTCACATGAAATAATTAGAATTGCCATTGTGGATTTCCCCAATTTACCACAACATGCGATTCAGTGGAGCTGTCCTGATTAGTTGCTCTGTTTCTCCAGTTATCATCTAAACATCGCAGCCTGATAATTGCCTACAATTTCCATAAAACAAAATAGCCCAGAGAAACTCTTGGATCAACCAAAGATGTTGAGTGTTTCTTTGCCCTGTAGATGTGTATGATCTACAAATGTCAAACACAAGTTGAATCCACTTGTTCATGTGATGGGGGGTTTCTACATCACTGTAGGGGGCTCTTAGAAGAGCCTGAAAGCTGTGTATTGCCTGAAGGGATGCAAACTCTTTAAAACATTCTGATCTCCAGGGTTTTGGACTGTGTGTCTGTTCAGCTTCCACTGTGACAAATCAACAGATAAGCGCTGAAAACATGGATATTTCCTACTGTCACACCCCAGAGGAAATAATGTAAAGATTCACTGATTGTCTCCTCACAGTATTTCACACGTTTTTCAGCAATGACATTTTTATTTTTATAAGAAAAAAAAAAAAAAAAAACACTGGAAGAAGATATCATGAATGTATGTAAAAGTTATTAATTAGTAATATTTTACAAATTACTATACATTTACATAAGCCAAATTGTCCTTTTTAGTTTGAGAACAGAATTGCAGTTTTATTGGGACAAAACTGAAGTCTACTGTGTAATGTCAGTGCTGCTTATTTTAATGCTCAAATGAGTACAATTTATGTGGGTAACAATTGGTAGTAACTACTATGTTCTATGATATGATCCATTAGTTAAATAGCCAGTTAATAATCAGTTATTCATTTACAACTATTGTTCCTACATTAATGGACATTAGTAAGTAGTTTATTTGCTGTATATTACTCGGCTTTATTCATGCTTTATAAGCATCTATATAACATACATAATAATTCTATATTAAAACTTTAATGATCAGTAAATAATTTATAAATTATGCTTATTAGCTTATTAGAACCATTACACGCTTAATGAATAAATCAAGTATTGATAAAGCATTGTCTAGCTGTCCATTACCTGCTTTTGTGAGCTCTTATAAAGTGAGAGCTCTATAGTATTCCCCCGTTAACATTTATTGGTGAGTTTTTAAGAATCTGACGTAACTAGGAAAAGAAAAAAATTAATTTTGCATTTCTTGCAAGAATTACAAATGTACATATAAATGAATAACAACTTGCTATGAAATGTGAAACTAATCCATTCAAATTTCTGCCAATTTTGGGGAAGCAAGAAGTCATTTCACGTAATGCAATGTATGTTGCTTTGAATAAAAGTGTTTGCTAAGTACATAAATGTATGCTTTTAATACGTCCAATATATATATTGTGGGAATTGCCAATAAATTGACACAGTCGTCAGACGCACGAGTGTGAGTGTCCTTTATTGGACTCCACAAAACAGAATAAAGAAACCGAAACTTTCGGCGCAAAACGCACACGTAATCCTGACGTCATCAGACGGACTAACAAACCTTAAAAGGGCAACACACAACATAACAGAACATTCCCTTGCATTACTAAAAGAACACAGATCAACCTTGGTGAATTATGAAACGCCACTACAATATATTAAATATGTGATTCTCTTTCATGCAAGTAGATTGTTAAACTTGTTTTTTTTGTTTCATGTTTGCTGTATCAAGAAAAGGGGACAGTATTCAGGAAAGATCAAAGATTGCCTGATTCTATTAGTGGAGAAACCAATGATCTTGCATCAGAGAACCTTCTTTTCTGAACACCTGTGAGCGTCAAGAACTACACCAACCGACTAGACCTTTTAGAAATGAGAGCGAAGTAGCTTTTCCAAGATTTTCCACCAAAACATGAAACAAGGTTTAGTGATACAGTAAAAAAGTGATTGTCCGCTTATAGTGCAATCGTTGCTGCAATTAAAAATGATTGAAATAAACATGAATATATTAAAAAAAAGTTCACTACAGATTCAAACAAACTCTGTGTCTGTCCCTGTCCTTTAGTCTAGTGACTCTGGAATTATCTTGGCCTTTGACATTAGAACGTAAAAGAAGCAATTATATTCTTTCTTTTTTTTTTTTTTAAGGCAGCCATGGGAATTTTAATGTTTGCAAGTAGGTAAAGCATTTAAATTTGATATTTTTTTGAAGTCAGTGCAAGCTAGAAAAGTTTGAATCAAATATAGAAACCACCAACAAATTAAAAAAAAAAAAAAAAAAAAAAAGAATTTTTGTGGAATGATTAATAGTATTTCAAGTGATATAAAATTATTTATTTGACTATTTTGCACTATACGTTAATTCAAAATCAGGATAATTACTGTGTATCAATGCTAACATTTTTTTTTAATTATTGATGACATTTACAATTATAAATTTGATTTATAATTCAGTCTATTATTGTTGTTGTAGTGTGAGATTAGGGTCAAAGTCTAACGCAGAGAATTCCAAAATTAGAACATTTATTAATAAACTAATTTTGTAATGTCCAATGTAATCAAATTAACAAGAAGAATATAAAAATCATATGAAAATATATAAAATATAGGGCTGTCAAAGTTAACGCATGCGATTAATTAAATTTGTTTAATCGCGTCAAATTTTATTAACGCCATTAATCACACTTCCTGTTTTCCGGCACTTCCGGTTTTCCGGTTTTGCCGGTTTTTGAATTTCACTTCAAAACCATTCAGTATTATTTGTACAGTTTTTTTGCAAAGCTGAAATCACAGCGCACTTATAGAAAGAATAGAGTGCAATTCAATTATTCACAGTTTCTCAGACGACTGCGTGCGCATATGCACTGCGCACAGACGTCGGACTGTTCCTTTAGATAAAAATGTGTGATCAGTCTTTTCAGCTACACTAATATCCGGTGCCATACTTTTGCCACACACATATACAAATACATATCCGTTGTCTCTTTTCCTCAAAATAAATTACTTATTTCTTTTTAATTATTATGACCGGCTTACCCATTGTTTTCTTTAGTCAAAACGGTATATTACAGTATTTAAACAATATTACAGTATTATTGTTTATTTTGTGTTGAGTTTACATTAATTTACATTTTACACTTCAATATTCAATATTACAAGATTCTAAACTTGTTCATGGTATTAATAATTGTTAATACTAAAGAATTATTAATAAAAATATTATTATTATTATTTGTGATTTAATCGTGATTAATCGCGATTAATTCGGTTGAGGAAGTGCGATTAACTAGTTAAAAAAAATAATTGTTTGACAGCCCTAAAAAACACATAAAAATGTGTTTATTTATTTATGTATTTATTTTTAAATCTCAAGCTTTGCAGAACAGTTTTTTGATCGACCTAGTACTAGCTTCACATTTGCTTCAGGTCAGATTAGGGCAAATGCTAGTGGCAGGACACACCAGTGCATTGGTGCCAAAAACACTGTCTGGCTCATCTCATTTTCCACAGAGAAGGTTTGGCACAGCCAATGCCACTTTTAATCCTTCTTTGAGTACATTTTTCTGAGTGTTGACTTCCCACCCCAGATCAAGTGCTTCACAACTGATAACACAGAGCCCGAGGTGTCTGTCTGTGATTCCAGCTGCTAGTTGTTTCATTTTAAGGCTTGCCAGGGCTGCCTGTTTACACTTTGCTGTTCTAGGTTTGTGTAGCTTCTTCCTTGAAACTAACTTTGTCGTTTGGCATTTATGATGGATATGTAGTTCCTCTGAGCAATAAGTAGACCATTCTGCGTTCAAGTGGGTTTCTGTCAGATCTTCAATATCCTTAGACAAGGTCTGGCAACCTGGCACAAGCTCACTGGTTTGAATTCCAGTTTGTTGTAATATAAAAAAATGGGCCGTACTGTTTAAGCACACCATTTTTAGGAGGATGTACTGTATAAGCCCCCCCC
>SOMO01000118.1:373424-387614 GCA_028128575.1 Paedocypris carbunculus
ATAATATAACTCGTATTCAAATAATTTAAATAGTTTAAAAGCTCTAAAAATGAAGAAAAAGCACACTTAAACACAACTGCAGTATGCAAACTCCACACAGAAAGGGCCTGAAACTCGGTTGCTCCATGCTGTGAGGCAACAGCGCTACCCACTGTGCCACCATGCTATTTTCTATTTATTTCACACAGCACAAACCAGCATCTCTCTTTCCCCAGGAGCATATGAAGTTATGTTAAATAAATACACTAAATATACCCTAAGTGCAACTTATATATGTGCACTAAATGCCTTCAGTATCTGACCAGTGTTGGGCAAGATTGACCTCTGAATGAACTGAGATGCCTTAGAAGGCGTTTGAATTTACCCGTCTGTGCACTAGTTGTCTTTTCCAATGACAAGAAAAAGAGTGAGTTGTAAACCCCAGTGACAGATAAGTTCTCGTCTCCAGCTTTCTTTTTCCCAGGGGAGTGGCATAGGTTACCTTGGCCTGGCACAGAGCAAACGTGCCCTCGGCTCCTCATCTAGACATTTTGGGCTGAGAGTGAACTTCTCAAAGCTTCAGTATAGATTGACCTCCGTGTCCATATGCCATTACTGGCCTGCTGATGTAGAAAATGGAGGGATTCGGATCACAGGGAGGGAGCTCAGGAAGCTATGGTAATGCAGATTTGGAGGGAATCTTGGACAAAAATTGTAGCTTAAAGTATGAATTTAACTTTTGTAGTTTTGTAGGGTTGGTTTTGCAGTACTAATTAAAAGTTGAGGATTAGATGACTGCGTTGCATTGGAAGCCATGGTGATTTTACGTTGACATTACTTAAGCCAGTTACGTTTGTGAATTATTTTTCATTTTTATGTTGTCAAGACAGTTGCAATCTCACATTGAAAAAATAATCTTTTTTTTGCTTCTACGCATCAATGAACCATAATCAGGGGTAGCTTAGTGTAGTGCAATGGACCGGCTTGTTTTGAGACGCTTTGGGGTTAATTTAGTGTTACCTAATTTTAAAACAATAAATGAATCAAGGCAATCATTTCTAATCAAGCATAGTTACGAGTTGCATT
Organism: Paedocypris carbunculus; assembly: GCA_028128575.1. Lineage (NCBI taxonomy): Eukaryota > Metazoa > Chordata > Actinopteri > Cypriniformes > Paedocypris > Paedocypris carbunculus. The sequence goes on from SOMO01000118.1 coordinate 374,490, forward strand.
TAACATATAATCTTTATGTATCTTTAACATCTTTAATTAAAATGGTCTAGTTTGAAATAAATTATTAGCATTACGCTTTAGTTGTTGTACAAAATAAATGACTGCGTGTTTGCGTGTGTGTGTGTGGTTGTGTGTGTGCGTGTGTGTGTGAGAGCTTGTGTTTTGGTCTCCACGTTTAGTCCTAATAGAAAGGAAGTGACAGTTCTGCCCTAAGATGCCTTTATCTTCCTCGGGTTGTTGGCACTTTGAAGGTCNACCTTTTTTTTTGCAAACTTGGGCTTGTTTCTGTCATGTACTTTCTGCCTAACTATTGAAGAAAAAACAATTCTGTCTTTGGCTCAAATGTATTTTTTTTTTTAATAATTATTTTTTTATTTTTAATTTTGTTTCTGTTTGTATGTATTTATTTCTTTAGATTTTTTTGCGAGATTTTTTCAAGTTGAACACAAAGTAATAAATTGGTGTGGAAAGACTCAGTTTACAGACACACAATGATGAAGTATCAATCTCAGTCCAAAACAAACCCAAACACTTGTAGTCTGCCATTTTGTGAAATGCCAAGAGACAGTGGGGTAAAAGTTCACTTTTCTTCGCCACAAAGCTTCAGGAAGTGTAAAAAAATAAATTGCTTCTGATCATTCACCCATGTACAAAGACTTTAATGTTTGTCATTTTTTCATTAAGTTTTGTGCTCCCTCCTTTATTCCTGACATATTTATGGTCCTCATCAATCAGCATCTGTGTGTTTCACTCCCAAAAGTCCAAACTGTGGTTGCGTTTCTAGGCAAAAGAAGAGAGCAAGGGGTTAACAAAGGCAGATTCAGCGCAGGCCACATGAGTGGGCAGCTTCACCATGTGGAACAGGATTGTAACTGCCAACTACTGAACCACGCCGGCCTCTGAGATCCGAGTTATAGTGTCATATGCCAGGACAGGACTGGGTTTGGAGGCTAGAAGAGCGCGGAAGGTTTGGGGAAGGGTCCATTTATAAGCTACAACAACAGGCCACACAGACAGGTGGCTTTTTAAAAGGTGGGTAGGTAGTGTGTCAAAAGTTTGAGGTCAAACACGTCCTCAGTCGGAAGAAGAAGGCACAGACCAGTGTCTGGAAGCCTCCCTGCTGTTCTTTTGTGGAAAAAAATCCTGACAGCGGTGTTGTATTCTAATGCTGATTTGCTAGTCAGCACTGGAGAATGACTTCTCAAACCTTGGATGGAAGTTTGGGAAGTTTCTCAGCAGGACTAAACTGGAGGGAACAATCAGTGAATGTTAAAAGCATTAATCCCTTGTTTGCCATTTTTCATGTGTAGTGTTGATGGCAAGTCGCAATTTACCGAAAATCTTTGTGTCGAGAGTTGATTTGATGATGTTTGGTTTACATTCGGCTCTTTTGTGGCAGTTGAAGTTAAACAGAACATGTTTGTCTAAACTTCATGATCAACTGGACTGATTCAAAGAAGATTGAAATAAACCTCCTGTCAGTATGAAAGAGTTTGATAATCAAGAGATTAGGATGAATTAAAAACACAATCATCTTTTACATCAACAGCAGGTCTGCACAATATTCATTTTGCAACATGCATTACTTTGATTTGTTTCTGCTTACAGCAAAGTGTCATACATGTGGAGTTATATATTTATATATACTCATATATTTTGTAATATATTTGTGATGTAATGCCCAGTTTATAAACACCTATGAAAGATTGTGACAAGAAAATATTTTTTTATATATTTTTGTATGGAAAATGTACCAATAACAATTGTGAATGACATTTTCTTTATGTTTACACAATCATGCGACGCTGGTTATTTATTAAAAACAATGAAAATGAGAACAAGAAAATATGGACCTAGCACAAATGTCCTACAGCCCTTGGACTTGCAATGGAAGTATATGATAAATGTGTGTGATTTACTGACATTTTTGCCATGATGTAAAACATGTGGTTAAAAAAACTCTGTTTTTCTTCTATAAATTTCTGAAAATAATTGTGTGCATGATTATTTCACATCTTAAATAAATAGATTAAATAAAAGGAGTATAACACATCTATTTAACATTGTCATTTTACCTTTTTATTAATTTATGCATTTGTTTATTTATTGCAAACACACCATAAACATTACATTCATTGAATTGTTCTTTGTCCCTTTTTAATTGGTAACTGGCAAAATTGGTTGTACAAATAAAAATGGACTTATTTTATTAATGTGTTTGTTTCATTACCATGGACTACATTACCCAGGATCCTCTGCTCTCCGTCTTTCTATGTTGCACTGATTTAACCTGTGTTTCATTTCACAAATGTATTTTATGTAAGTCCTCACCTGTTGTCAATAATTTGTCTATCAAACTTTGCACTTTGTTATGTTCCATTGTATCTCAGTAAGTTACCGTGTGTTTACTTAGGACAAGACACTGCCCACTGCTCCGGGTTTGTGTGTGTTCACTGTGTGTGTGCAACTGTCCTGGATTTTTTTCAATCATGGCCATATTGAAAAACTTGTCATCTATACTTCCCGAGCCGCTGCCAGAAGGTAATACTATTCAGGCTTTATTCCTTTTCTATTTTTTTGACATGCAAAAGCATAAACTGCCTTAATGTGGTGAGACATGCATGGTTGAAGAATAAAAAAAGCGTTTATAAAAAAGTGTTGTGCTTGAACTGAAGCAAAAGATGGTTCGCTCATATCAATCATAGATTGCTGTGCGACAGGTTTTATTGCATGTATGTGCTATAGAATCCTGTTGAGTAGGAGAGGAAGTGCAGGTTCACAGATCTGATGTCGGAGGAGTCGTTTGGCTGAGGATCCACTGGGGCGAAACAATCGGGTGAATCCCACCTACAAGTAACAATGCTGCTTTGCTGTGGTAATCAGATTGGCCGATGATAGACGGGGGACGTCTGGCGAAGAAAGTCATTATAGACTGGGGCTGGGTGAAGCCAGATAGGAATTCCACAATACCAAAAACTGTGGAAAACACGCTAAAATACACTTCACTCATGTATTCATGTCTGTGCAGGCAAGTGTGTGTGTGTGTGTGCGCGCACAAAATTCCACATTTGTTGAGCGCTCCTATATTTCTTCAAAGTCAAACAACCCAGAGTCTTGCCCTTTTGCGTCTCTGCCATGATTAGTATATTTTTTCCAAGCGACAACCAACCTCAACAGAGTCTGAATTCCTGCTGACGAAAATTACACGGCATTGCAAGCTATTGCACTAGAAGCCCTGTTTCAATCGTGCATACTGTAGACAGGAAATGACACCGCATGGTAATAGCAGGACAGACGTGACAGCTTGTTGTCATTATTTTTCATCTCTCTTCAGCCCCTGCTGTGGATCTGTATGCTCCATGTTGAGATGGACTTTCAATCCAAACTAATGTATACCTTCTGTCTCTCCTCTCCTCCTTTTGTTTCTATAAACATCACTCTTACTCTAATTTCCAGCCACATGTTTTGATGTCTCCACCGTGCACTGCAGCCTTCAACCCTGGTGTTTCCAGCAGCTACAATGACCATTTTAGCACAAAGGACTTGTCAACAATTGGGAAAACTGAAAGCCCTTTTGTTGTGAGTTTGTCTGTATTATCTAAAGTGTCCTCAAACCACGCGCTATTTTTCAGCGCTGCTCTGTGCGGATCTACTTAACATTGGTTTGGATTGTTTGGTGCACTGACATGCTGTCAGTGTCAGCGGATGATGGCGGTGATTATTCTAAATATGTAAAAGTAAATGACAAATGGATTTGGGCCTGAATGAATTTTTAGAAGATGCTATTTGCTATTCTGCAAATGCTAAATGGCAAGCTTCCCAGTGCCTTTTAGGTGAAGGACATTTTGGTTTTCCGAAAATGGCACTGTTTTTACTTAAACCCAAAAACGGAATGTCCACATTCACGAACGTAACAAATGAGAATTTTTTTTTTTTTTGGATATGGATACATGGAAACAGAGTGCAGTGGTGCTAATGAAGAACTTGAAATTGTAAGCTTCTTTTTGGCAACAAAAGCGAGTGAAACAGTCTTTAGGGTGACTCCATGCTGAGACTAATAGCCATGTTCTTCCCAGAGAAATGTGTGTCACTAAAGGCCTCTAGGAAAAGTCAGATGCCCGGATTGAATCCCTGAGGGTCACTGGGAGTCTCTAGAGTACAAATGAGGGGGAAGCAGAAGGGGATAGATGGAGTGAAGCAGATCCACATAAGGACCATGTTCAGCAATTCCGAAGATATAGTTCTAAGCAGGATTTGATTCACCCTGTTTTGCACCAGCAGGCATTCCCAAATTCCATCTATAATACATCAAACTTGCTTAGACCTAAATCAAAACCTTTCTGAACGTGTGGAAGAACAGAAAGACAAAAGTCGCACAAGGTGTGTGAGCTTTGTAAGCAATTTTAGACATCTTGATGTAGACTACCAAAATGAAACCAGGAGATGTTCCATGTTCCAAGTTCCATGATATAAATAATGCCATTTATTAATAAGTACAGCATCACAGCTGTATCACATCTCAGGAAGGTATCCATTTTAACAGATTTAATGAAATGCAAATGCACTTGGCATTTCAGAATCAATTTATTACATGGAGCTTTACCTCTTATCCATAAATCCCTGGATAACGTTGTTTTAAACCTTGTTAATAGTCTTAGTATCTGGAGTGCACAAAGTGATAGCACAATGAATAAAAATGAGTGGCTTTGGGAGTGTGTCATTTTTAAAATTAATCGAAACAACTACCATTTGGCAAATTACTTTTTAATGGGTGGAATGGTATTTACACCTTCACACATGGTGCTGTGTGGTTGTTTGCATGTGGGGAAACTATTACAAAAATTAATCAGCGCCAGGAATGGATTCTGTTGTTGCTGAGATTTGTTTTTTTACAGAGATTGGCTGAAGTGCAGCATTGTTGGTCGGTTTGAGCATATGGCGGCATTGTGCTTGCCCCTGGGCTTCCTAGTTTAGAGCTGTCGGCGGGCTCATGGTGTCACATATCCACAATGGACTGAAGCTGAGACCTTTATCTATGGGCTTCTTGATTGTTTTATTATCAGAACCTGATCAGGAGACTTTCCTTTGGATCTCATCTCATTTTTGTGAGAGGTGGCATGGTGTACTAACCTTATTCTTTAAGTCAAGTTATTGTTGTTTATCAAAAGAAAAGCTTTTGAAGATTTATTTTGTAAGGATGAAGGACATATTAAACTTTGGAAACACGCATAGATGCATGATCAATGCTTGAAAAGATAAGCCTTGCTGCCATGATGCCTGATTTAGCATCCACATTTTTCAGAATTAAGGGGTAAATTTAAAACTCATTAGATATGGCTTTCAATCCCTGAGAAACAGCTTCATGCCGTTGGAAAATTACAACCTCCGCAAGCATCACTGTTGGATGCCATTGTCGTGTCAATCTGCAGTCTGGGGTCCGACGGGTGGCCCTTTCCCTCCAGACGCAGACTTTCCAATGGCTGATTGACGAGAATAGAAGGGATGACTTGACTCAATGCAGCGTGGCAAGGGTAATCTTCCAGGTGATGATCCTATTGGAAAAAAGGGGGGCATTGAGAAGCCGTATTCTGTTTTTGCATTGATGCCTGCAGACCCTCTATCAAACTTAATATATTTTTGCTTTTCTCCCCAACTCCCTATGATTGTTAAGCTTAGTGCTTTAGATGGTTGCTTCCTGGCTGACGACCCTAAAAAGAGCTGGAGAATTCAACAAGCGAAATCCATTGAGACCTTTGTGATGCTATCAGAAGCCCTCACAGTCCTTCTTTTGAACATGTGCTTTTGAAAAGTTGCTGGAGCCAAAGTTGAATCTTGCCCAAATGTACCTGTGCTTTGAATCAGATGGTTTTCAAGTAGACTTGTTTGGCTGGCCTTTTGATTTGAGCTGGAGATTTGGTGCGTTTGCTCATTTCTATGGACTGTTCCATTTTTTTTTTTTTTTGGTTTTTTTATGTGCGTATTTGAAAATATATTTCTCAGTCCATCCGGTATGACATGATTAAAGAAGCTCCAAAGTTGTATGCTCTTTGAAGAGTAGCTTTGAATGCTGAGACTCCTGAGGCCTGCACGGAGTGGTATTATTCACTGGTTGCTGCAATAATTGGATTTCACAGAGTATTATTTTTGCATTAGATGTATAATTCAGTTTCGATAACAAACATTCAAGGGATTTACTTGTTTACTCCCAAATATATGCCTTTTTATATGTAAAACACCATATGTCTCTATCCAAGTAAATAAATTCCCAACAATGGATAATAACAGCTGGCTATTTATTGTGGACCGGATTCGGCATCAAATGTGTCAGAGTGTTTGATGCTTAACTCACAAAAGAGACGACTTTGAGCTGTCAGGACACACTTCTTTCCTGTTACATGCTTGAACTCTCCAGATATGTTTTACTCTTTGACATCCATTTACCCCTTTGCTCACATCCTTCCCTTTGTTCGGAGTGTTCAGTCACCTGGTGTCAAGGTCAAACTGTTCAAAGATTTCATAAAAAAATAGGAGACTATTATAGCCAAATCAATATCAGCAATTACCTCTGTCAAGAGTGACTGTTGTTTTCGGTGGCTAAACTCTAGTTTTTCAGTAGGTTTTTTTGTTTTAGATTTTAAAGAATTTTTCATTATATTTTCCAACAAACCAACCACTATTTTGTTACAAAAATAAAGTACTAATTTTACACTACTGAATTGTTAAAATATTTGTATCAGCATGTCACCTTTTTGCAAACTCAAATCAAATAANAGATTCCATTCAACGCTTAATACAGTTACCTAACATGATGTAAAGAACAATACTATAGTTAAGTGTGACAAATTAGATTATTACATTGAGGTAAACATTTTATATCAGGTTTTTGTTCATTCTAGTCTTCATTCTAGAAATGAAGTTTCTTATTTCTATTAAATATTTTTTCAGTTGGTGTCATTTCATCTTGAAGTTTAACTTCTACAGCAGAAGGCTTCTACAGCAGAACGTTCAGTAATTGACGTTTCTGTACTTAATTTAGATCATAAAGCAAAATCATTTTATAATCATTTTCACACTACAGCTTCTTAAATAGTTTGATCCTGTCCTACTTTCTTGTTCTTATCTTTTTCACTTCACCGCATGAGAACCGAGAAGACTGCTGGGTGTGGTGGATAAGAAGAAAGTATTGATGTTGTGATGGCCTTATGGAACAAGAGGTGAAGTGTTCCGTTATCTTTGATTTCTGCAGAAATGTGCTTTTATTGTTGCACACCGCCTGCACTTTGTTTTGAAAAATTGAGGAGCTGAAGGCGGAAGAACTTCTCATTGTTATTACCTCGTGATTTTCTTAGAAACTTGAAAGCACGAGAAATTCGTTCCATCTTTTGCTTGCTGATACAGAACTAGCTTTAAGTTTGATCCATCTGTAGGTTGCATCAGAATTGCATGTTACGTCAAAGTAGCCCTTTCAGTTTCTTGTTTGAGTTTAAACATAAAGTAATAATTTGGCTTTGTGTATTTTAGTTATTGTAAAAAGTAAATTATAGCCACACAATGTGTCACACTAGTATTGCTTTTGCACATTTTGTTTGGTATATTTTCAGTAAAGTTTTTTCAGACTCTTCTGGGTAGAAAAGATTTTTCATATCATTTGAGTTGAGCGTTTGTTTGTTCTCAATCATCCAAGTGTTATTTGTTATTATATTGTTATTTGAAAAACGTTTGACTATGGTTAATTCAAGTCAATAGTGTAAAACAAATCTAATTGATCGGTTTAAATTTCATACATGCATTGTACAGTGTGCCCACATAATCATAGTGAAAGTTTGAAAAAAAAAAAAAAAATAATAATAATAATTTTGGATTCTAAGTCAAAAGAAATAGCTAAAAGAAAATGCATAGTCATATTAATACTTTTAGTTGATTTAGTGTCATTCTTAAAATTATTTATGCCACAGATAATATAATCAGTTATTCAGTAGGATTCCACAAAAACATTAGATACTGCAACGTTACCATAATCCGTCATTAATCAACGTAAGTAACGTTTATTTGTTTGTGTTTATATGCTGGTGTGTTTATATTCAGAATGTTAACACCAGAATATTGTCTGCACCGACGAAACAACACAGGTAACGATTTTGTCCAAAAGTAGTTTGAACGTCACAAAGGAAAAAAATTAAAAGCAAATGTTCCCCATTGTAACAGTATTAACAATAAAAACACCAACACAAAGATTTAGTAACACCAAAGAAGAACACCACATGTTTTTACATTTTACTGAATAAATGATTTTACCTGAAAAGTACCTTTAATGATTTAGCAATACGGCTAATTAAACCAATAGTCATTCCTCCTTTTCTTCCTCTTCTTTTTGCACTAAAACCACCAAAGTCTATTCTTCATTCAGAACTGAACCGTACATCTTAATATTTACTTTTCGCACAATTTTGAATGTGTATTGATATTTTGGTGTATTTTTTTTTTGTATCTGTACTTTCATCCATCCATTCTCTAAACTGTTTCTTTCACTTTTGTGTTGCAGGCTGATAATTTCACGCTAATAATTTATCAGATGAATTTGCAGAAAAATTGCAGGTGCTAATTTCAGAATCTTTCACAAAGTGGCCGACTCATACATACATGCACATTTGCTCTTCCTTCTATAGAAAATAGAGTGTCCAAAAAGAACATTCTTGGACTATGGGAGGAAACCATAGACCTCACAAGAACCCACTCGATCACAGGGAAAACATCTAACTTGGGATTTGAAAGAAGTTCTTCTCATGGCCTCTAAACTTTCTCACCTGTATTGATTGATTGTACAAATTTGTGGGTCTGTTTCAATTCTGCAATCATTTAAAATGACAAACCTAACCGCTGATCATAGTTTCACAAAAGTATCTAAAATAGAACAAGTCTGGGGAAAATGTCTGGATGTCTGGTATTAAACCACCTTCAAGGTCAAATCTGGATGTTGGGCGGAACAAAGAGGTGGGGGGTATTTTGATGGACTTAACATCTCCCAATTCCCCAGTAATTGTAAGACTGGAGTTCTTAGCCACGCTCACTTCAAGGTCGGACTGTTTTAGAGGTTGGCTTTGAATGTCAACTCAACAGGCGCTTGATGTAATTTGGATATTATTTGGTTTTCACTTTTTAACAAAAGAACCCTTGAACAATTTGTCCTATTCGTAAGAAAACCCAATATATCAAGTATATACGCTACTATAATACGATAATGAAGAGAATTAAGCTGCTCGTTTTGCCAGGAATGTTTGACTATTGAACATCTGTTAACTTGTTTCATTCAAACATTTGAGCGAAAGTAGAGAATTCACTTAATCCTTCCCAGACTGAACACAAAATGTGTCCTTAATGTACCTCATTTTTTCAGTGGCTGTTCCCTCAAAGACTAGATTAAGAGATGAAATCTGACCTTTGCGAATAAAACAGCCCTATGCTCTCAGGTTTCTCATATGCAAGTGAAACTTAAATTCGAGACAGAGATCCATGGAGAGCCTGGAGCAGTGCTAATCAGGGCATGATTAATTGTCCAAGCTGTTGCGTCTCAGTTGCATCAAGGTGTGCATCTCCCCCTTTTCAAAAAGACAGCGAACAATTCTGTCAGAATGATTTGTTCACTCCACACTTCATCGATCTACTTTGTGTCTCCACTTCTTTGCTTTAGCTCTTTTTATTTTTGACTCCATTTTTTTTTATACATTTCGAGTATAATGGGAACAAGACCTCCAGTATAAGTAGGATTTATGTTCCTTGGAATATTATAGTCAAGTCTACAAATCACTTTCTGAAATCTTTAAACACTGCTTGTTTTAATAGTTTGTGACATTAAATCTCCAAACAACATGTGCATTTTGTTTTTCAAAGCCATCACCATCAACATTTTTAAAATTTGGCCTACAACATAAACGTTCTTAAACTCTGCGTTTTATTTAAGAGAAAAAGAATCTTGTTCACAAAATGTTCACATAACAGCTTAAAAAAGTATTCAATAGGTGTGTACGTGAGAAGAGCGCTAAACATTTGCAAGACGTTTGGAATGAAGGAGGAGCGAGAATTGGATGAACACAAGAACATAAAAAACCTCAAGGAATCATGGGTAATTTCACAAATATCTGTAGACAGATAAACTTTACAAATAGAGAAACTGTAAAAATGCAGTAAATTATGAACTCTACATAGGTGGTCTCAGAATCCAGTTTGCTAAAACAAAAAATAGAGTATATTAACCAGCTAAAAACAGATGGTGGTGCACCAATGTCTGAACTGATCAACAGCTCATCAAAGAACGTGTGATCCTTCAGCAGATGCTCAGAACAGGGTCCAGAGTTCTGACCTGCTGTGCCAGAGATAGCTCATGCAAAGTGTCCAACCTATGGGATACAAGAGCTTTGGCTCACTTTTAATCAGCGTAACCTTAGCAACACTTTGTCCCACTCCAAATACAAATGAGCTTGATGATCATGACCGCGACTTGAAGTAGGTAGCAGTCTGAGAATGAACCTTGAATGTAAACGCTTCCACTTTAAGGCTGCGGCTCAGAACAGCCGGTTTATTTTAATAATCTGTTGTTTAGACTGTGAGTAATATGCATGTCTAGTGAGAAGGAAGTTCCAAATGGCCACTGTGAACTTTATGATTCTTTTGAGTTTTGGAGCCGAGGATCTACAGGTTTCAACTCGAGACCAGCCATATAAAGTGGCTCCCTTGGCTCTTATCAATGAAGGATGGGGAGTGATTTACCGGCTCTGGGGGAGCTGGACTGGGGAAGTTCATCTGACAGAACTGGATGAGGGGGGAGAGAGAGAATGTTTCTTCAGCTCGTTACACATTTGTGAAGCCACTTTTTTTTTCTCTTGTTCAGGCCTAGTAAATCTGTCCACCTGCCCCACAAAGCCAAACTTACTCAACAGCATATTCTGACAAACATAATTCCCTGAAGTCGCTGACTAAGTGTATCCAATTGTGCAAGGGAAGCTTGCACCATTTAGCCCCCACTCTTCATTTCCCTCACGCTGTTCTTGATGAAAGAGAAAAGTATTGTTGGAATTTTGTGTGGTCCCCGATGAACCCTCTATGAATTTCAAGGGTTCTCTCACAGTCCCCAATTTGTTTTTCATGAGTCTTTTGATTTTGTTTTGTGTTGGATGACAGCGGTTCAAGATTCTGAAGTTATTGTTGTCAAGGTTACCTTCTACAATTTCTTTTTAAAAGGCTTAATCCCATGGTTATTTTTTTCTACACCTTAGGTTAAGTTATTCTTCTGCACTGGTTCAAGAAATCTTTCACACTTTCAATTCTCAAAATATATTAGTATCCTCTACTCGACTCCTGTGGATGAAGTTGAGAAAAGAAGTACGTATGAACAAACAATAACACAATAAATTCTGAAAAAAACTGTGAAACGCCTTTTATAAAATGGCCTACATTAGTTCCATTTTTATTTGAACTAATCTGTGGAAATATGACTAGATAACAAGAAAATAGACTAACTAAGTATGATTTTGGAAAAGACAACAAGAGGGAATGTTCCCCCTACTATTTCCGCAGAATTAGTCTGCCAGCTAAAGAGAACTGGAATTCTCAAAGGAATGTGCATGTTGTTATTTGAATTTTCATGATTTATCTACTTGCACAAGTTCCATGATTGATGTGGATTCCAATATTAGTAATTCTGACCATATTGAAAGTTATTGCTCAAAACTTTACCAGCCTTTACTGTGCAAGTCAGACTTGATGCAAATGGCTTTAAACCTTTATTTGTTTATTATTGTTATATTATTTTTCTTCATAAAACATATATTAACTTTTAAATACCAACAAATCTTTATGAATCATGATTTTAGTTTAAAAAAAATGTAACAACGTTTTGCATTTAAAAACTTCCATTTGCAATGAAACATGAAATTCTTACTTACTCCTCACTAATCCAGGCACTGCGAAATTGTTCTTTTTTATTTAAATAATCTGAAAACATATTCTTATCAGGATTATGTTTCAGTTCTCTTCAAATCCATCATTCAAGGTTACCATGGGTCCGTCAATGCCATCTGGGTGAATGTGTTTCAAAATGCTGAGCCCGATTCCGACTGCCAAAACAGGCAACAGATGGAGGGCACAAACAACCAAGAGCCTGTGCTTCAGAGGAGGATTAAGGAAAAACTTTGCTTCTGCTCTTGTATATTCTTACCATTTTTTAACAAAATCATCATGTCCACATTAAATTTACAGGCCCATATACACATAAACACAAGCTCAGATGAGCTAATCTTCTGCCGAATCACTGATTGCTAAGTTTCACCTCCCACTAGGTCTTTCCACATTCCCTGCTTTGACCAATGAGACAAAAGTCCCTTAATCCCGGAATCAGATGCTGTTTCTTGAGATTAATTCAATTTCCCCTGCATTGTATCTAAACAAGGAATCGACATGTTCCAAACCCCAGTGTCCTTGTTCTCTGGCGTCACTCTTCCTGGTTTACACCCTCTTTTGGAACAATGGGTTCTCTGAGGGGTTACTCAATACTTTGAAAGCGTCATTCCCTACTCAACGCTGCAATTAGGGAAACTCAAGCAAAGATGACCAGTTTCATGATTTGTCAATTTAAATTCAGAAAAGTAATCAAATTTTGATATAAAACTGAATCACTGGATATTCCATGTACAGAGGACAGTGATATTCCATGCCAATCTCTGCCTTCAGACAGTCCTTACCAGAAGTAATTTTGCAGAGACGAACCACATGGATGCAGGTTCAAAAATAATTGGCCTTGGGCCGACCGGATTGCTGAATTACCTCCCATTACAGCCAATCGGCCTTGATGTATATAAATCACACGTCTTACAGATGCTCCCTCACAAACCCCTGAGCACTGAGAAGTCAATGTCGAAGACAATCCAGTCAACATTTTCATACGCACTTTCATCCATCAAGAAAATGAACAGTGAACGATGTAGAAATGAGTGAAAAGATTCTAAGGTATCGATTTTTTATATAACGTCATTGTGTAGAAACTACCAACTTTCAAGTCTCTACACTTCCTGATTTGTTTATGTAGATTAGTACAAGTGTGAACCAAACTGAAATATTTACTAAATTTAAATT
>SOMO01000118.1:400850-413740 GCA_028128575.1 Paedocypris carbunculus
GAGAGAGGGGGGGATGAGAGAGAGAAGGAGATTCATTCTGTCCACGGTCGAGTGTCTTCACAGTGCGCCGCGGATACACGCTGAAACCCGGACTAGACTGTGTTTGTTTCTTTGCTCCGAGGTAAGATATCTAACACTCTTTTTAACGTGTTCGCGCAGTTTAACTTGCGACAGTTTGTCAGTGCGGATGAGCCTTGACTGACATTCGGAGGCGCTCTTATTAATAGGTGTCAGAATTGTTCTACCTTGTCAAAGTATTGAGTGACGTGATCGAGTGCATATAAAATGCACTGTTTTGTCATTTGTGTGCTGTGTATAGTTCTTATACATGGGTTTTGTTCAATTTTTTTGAAGGACGTGATGATGATTATCACGATTTATAGTTGTGATGATGCTGCGCGCGAAATGCGTGCGCTGTTCATTCTTTTAGTTATGTATTTGATATAAATTACATATTTTGCTGGAGAAAAGTTGTTGGGGTTGTAGGTCCAGTCGTTCTGTCAGATGTCTCCTCCAAGTGTTCCATGTAATTAAAAGTTTACTTTCAATTGCATTGATGACTAATTTAAAATAAGTTGGCTATTAATTAGTAACTGACGAGGTAATCTCGCTACAGAGTATTTTTACTTTAATGTAAAAAAATGGCAAAGCATAATTATTAAAAAAACAGCAACAACAAAGTTAGGCCCATTTTAATACTTTATCAAATCAGCGATTACTGAAGCGAGATCAGAAGGATTACTCTAACACAAATTCATACTGTTGTAGTGTTAGTCTATTTAAAATAGTGGTGTTAAAAAAAAACAACAACATTTATTTGGCTATTGCTGATGTGAACTGTTCTGATGTAGAGGTCTGGAAGCCATTCACTGCTTTCTAGCTTTTTCTGATCTAAGGAAATTGGTTTTTGTAAGTGCAGTCTCAAGTGATTGTTTTATAATCCAATTCTTGGTATTAGAAATGACTGTGAAGTATAAAAGTTCAAGAAAGTCCTGGTGACCTCATGTCCGACACCTGTAGATTTCTTGATAAATTAATTGAGTTGTGATAAATAAACCTACATTTAAATACATTTTAGAGTTCNTAAATTTAGTTATCATTACTAACAATATTGTTGCTGTTGTTGTCGTTAGTGTTGTTGATTTTTTTTTTTTTTTTTAATTTGTGAACATTTTGAGCCTTGACTCAAAATTAAATTAGTTTCTTGTCAATAAATAGACTTGTCAGTCATTTTTGTGCATAGTTGAGTTCATTTGCAGGTATATACTGCACAGTATGGAAATAATACGTTTGAGCTGTCCTTTAGAATACAATAAATATCACCGCCCAGTGTAGGATAAGCTTTTTGCTATGCCAAAGTGTAAATGCATTTTCATTACAGTGTTGTATCTCAATGCTGTAATTACAAAAAAGTTTGTTGATAGATTTTTGCTGTTGTTTTGTTGATTTTTTGTGTTTAGTATAGGCAAGTACAGATTTTTAAGAATTTATTGGAAAACTAAGGCCTATACCAAAAATGGAATTACACTAAAACAGCTAAACAATTTATTGTTAGAACAAATCAAACCTGTAGGTTAAGAAATTTCTTGATTTATTTATTTTTTTTCTCTTTATTGATTGTGTTCAGTGATTAGGTCTGTATGTAAATGGTTTGCTTGGCTTTGTATGGCAAGCAGACAAGAGCTATCAGTCACCTGACGTGACAATGGCCCAGAGTTAGCCGTGTTTGCTCACAGGAGATGGATCAGGATAACTCTGATTACCACATGGATGTGATTAATTTCCCCCAAGAGTGATTGATGAACCTCGGTTGTAAACTTCAGGTTCTCATAAATATTGCAAAACCGAAGCCTTTGGAAACTCCTGAAAGACAATTAAAAAAAGACAAATGAAGAGGGATACCAGGAGTTTATGTTCCATTGCTTTGATAGCAAATGTTTGTTTAAAAATCTTTACAACAAGATTTATCTTCACTTGCTGCAGTCTATATCTAAAGATTGAATTTATATTCAAATTCATCACATGCATTATTTTTATTTAGGTTTCCCAGTTTGTGTTTTGTCGTCATTTGCTTATTTGCGTGGATGTGGTCGGAAGAGAGACGAATGAAGTCTCGAGTGACTGTTTAAAGCAACTCACAAAGGAAAAGAATATGTCTTTTGTGTAACTCTATTGATTCTTTTGCATTTTTGAATGGTTTGTTGTTATTTTTGTCCATGTCCCACCAGAAAATTGCCTTGGTGTGAAATCCTGGCCTTTCCTATGTAGCATCTTCCTCACATCAGTCCATGTGTAAGATGACAGGGCAGATCACAGAGAGTGTGAGTGAGAGGGAATTTGGGGAGAAAAAATAGCATTGATGATGAAAAACAAACTTGAAACGGAATTCGCAATGCACAATGAATATTTTTGCCATTCAGGCAGATGCTTTTAAATAAAGATCACTGGCTCTCTCTCTCTTTTTTTCGGAATGTAGCAGAGAATAAGCATGTTGACGACAGAGACATCAAACTGTTGGGCTTGTCATGACTTCACGCATTTATGCCAAAAGTACATAATAGATCTGAAAGTTACTCGTATTCAAGCGTGTGCGGTGTAAATCATACAATAGTTGAGTTCTTGGAGTTGGAGTCTGCATCATGTAAAATGCTAAGACAAATGTTTTGGAAAGGCCTTGTCGTTTTTATTGGAGCTGAAGCGCAGCTTGATTCTATTTTTGGAGACTCGGGGACCAGACTTATAATCCACCTCAAAGTTGTGGATTCATGTTCGAACAGACTCTTGATTTATGATCGAATAGACGCAGGAAGCTGAGCTGGGCTGTGTCTGTTGATGTGATCCGCTGTTGCTGATAAATGTTGAAGCTGAGGTCTCCACCCAAGTACACGCTGATACATGAATTCCCTCTATTAATTTTTCATATTCATATAAAAGACATCTCTAACTGGCTCCAGATGTTTACAATTCCTCCAATTCCCAATCGTGCGGAAATGTGTGTTCTCTGTGTTTAAATAACGGAGAAATATCTGTCCTTTGGAAGTTGAAACTCTCCGCTTAATGTTGTGGAACTCATCAGATTCACCGGTTCTTAGATGTCAGAAAGCGGCTGTTTGCACTGGCAGTATCCGATCGCAGGCTCAACGATAGGCCTAATGTCATTAATGTTCTTCTAAGTTGTCATGGCACTCTTAGTTTATTACTTTCTCTTATTTCATGATGCAGTCCAAAGCAGCCTCGAACCGTAGCTCTCGAATTACCAAACCTGGCATATGTGTGTTGTAAATTTCTTCAGAAACCAAATCCTTGAGGAATCACAGTCTTGGGTTGTCTTATCTAGATGGGTCAGGAAACACAGTCTGTCGGCTTGGTGAGGGCGACAGGTCTCTTATCCAGTCTTCAGAAGTCCTTCTTGTGTTTTGAAAAGACGTGTGGCAAATTACTTGACTTCTGTAGTAGAATTTAAATTTAATCAATAAATGTTTAATGCATGTTTTGCTGGAAATAAATACTAATTAACCTCTGTACAGGTGATATGATAGTATCTCATAAAGAGAAATGTACATTTTTATAAAATAAATAAATTGAAAAAATGTTCTTTTTTTGTTTTAATAATTCATTGTCCTTAGAATATGAACTTGAAATGTCTTAGCCCAACACAACCCAGTTTTCTCTGTGCTCGGTGAAAAAAAAAAGAAAAGCAGAAAATAATATGTTTTAATCAACCGCCTTTGACCTTTGCTGTCCTTGCCTTTGGCACACAATGTGATTTAATTTGAAGACTTTTCCAGCTACTGCTTGCAATTGTTCTCCATCTACGCCTTTGTGATTTCCAATGTTAGCCGTTTATTTTTAATGTCAATAAATGCCATTATTGATTATTTCCATTGATATATGTGTTTTGTTGTCGTGCGCAAAGTTTAATATCAACAAAAATTCAGAAACAAATGTCAGAGCAGGTTGTGATTGCAATCTTGATTTCTAGCTTGACCTTTTGAAACGGGAAGCATGGCTTCTTTAATTGTAAAAACCTGTCTGTACGTCTCCAGCAAAGCGAGGTTTAGTGGTGTAAAAGCGCAATAAATTGCGACCCAGTCAGGGACTCCATTTAGACGCCTTCATGTAAATCCTGTCCATAAATTGAAAGTAGTCTGAGGGTTAAACCACCAAATCGCAGTCTGTCTGGAGCAAAGGAGCCCTGTATTTCCTCAGCTAAGGTGTCGCGTTTACAGGAAGCTGTGATTCTGAAGATGAGTTAATGGTATTGTCAGGTTGTAAAAGAGCCCTCGGGCCAGAAATTGCAATAAATATCAACTATGATACAAGAAACAGTCTGTTTGAGTTTGACAGCCCCGGCAAAACTCTATTAACACCGTGTTTGTGATTTGAGTATTTGTCAGTTGTGACAGTGACAAGTAAACAAGCAAGCACGTAAACGCCTGCTGACAAAAAAGCAGACGCGGAGACATTTGCATTGCAATGGGGGCTGCATTCCATCTCTGAATCACAATGCGGAGGGGAGGGCGCTGTCTTCATGGCTCCCGTGGAGTTCTTCACACAGGCCGTAAAACTGCAGTTCCCACGGCTGCGCTACCACTTCATGAGGGGAACGCTAAACAAACACCCCACAGTGCGTTACGAGATTACACAGGAACCACTGTAAATGCCAATGCTATGCTAACGCAAAGGTTAACAGGTGTTTTGTGCTATCTATTTGAACAAGCTATATGATGTGACAATGAAACGGCGAACAACGGTCCTCCACGAGATGCGCCCCATCCCCACGCTCTCATGCAAACCAACAGCATGTTGCTAAAAGTGGCTTGGGAAGAGCGTTTGAAATTATCTGGTTTGGCTCAAGCGTCGGCTCCAGGCAATTTGTGTTGCTAAAACGCACACTTTCTCCATTCTTTCGGCCGGCCAGGAAAAGCAGATTCTAAGTGAGTGGCACAACATTGCTTCCAGATCGCATTATGGCCTCTCTCGTTACGTAATTAAGAAGACCCATCTGGTACGGGCAGCGCTCCCTGACACTAATTGTGTTGGTGTGCACATGGCCGTCCCATTGAGCAAAAAAAGACCTCCAACATTTGAATCCATTATCTCCTACTGTTCAGATTAAGGCGCACATGTTACCAAGGAGATTATGCCGCGGGGTCGGGGGACACTTGTGCCTTGTAGGGCCGAGTCTTGAGGATTAAGTCCCCTATGGTGTGGTTACCCTACGGTATAAGCACTTCCAACAATCCCGTCACATGCTCGGAGTACTTTTAGGATTTTTTTTAGCCGCGTCTTAACCAGTGACTCGCATTGTGTGGCGCTAACCTTCAATCAGTTTATCTTTTAGAAATTCTTTGGACTTGGTGGTTTATTCCAAATAGGCTTTTTCTCCCCCTCTCTCTCTGAGATAAACGCATTAAACTCCGAGCACGCTGTATTTATAGCCCTGGCAAATGTAGACTAGGTCAGATGTAGGAAAAATGTATGTCTAAAATGAGTAAATCAATCATCACTTACAGCCAACCTACAGTGATGCGGGATAAGTGATACCTTAGCATTCGCAAACCCAGCTGTCTAGACAGCCCTTTTCCCCCCAAACAGACAAATCGATAGATATTGATTGTCTACCATACTCTGGAGAATGACACGGATATGCTGCTAGGCAGGCAAGTGCTCTGAAAGACTGAAGAGGAGCTGGAATCTACTTAAGTGTGCCTACCTGACCGAATTTGTGTTCACCTGATCTCAAATTTGCTTTTCATGCACTGTTGCTCAGTGGTAAGAAGGGAACTGCAATCAAACATGGCACATGTCTCCTGGAATTTGCTTGAGCAAGATGGGAACTAGCTGGAGTTTTCCCCAAGATGTGATATAGCCGGAAGCTACATGAGAACTTCTTCCCTTTGAAAGAAATACATTTCGGGTGTTTGTATAAATATTCACATGGTTTAAGGAAATCAAACATTTAGGTTTTGAGCCGTGTGAGATGCTGTATCATCTATCTTCACTATGCAAACAAGAATGACCTATTTAGGAGCTATGGAGTCTAGTCTTTCTAGTTAATGGCTGCTAGTCCAGTGCCTTATTCATTATAATAGAGAGCCCAGAGACAGTGTGTGGCATTAGCCAGCTCTGCTTCTCTCTGCTCTGCTGGTCTGTGTTCCTGCAGCAAGACTTGATACCTGTCGCCTCCTTCCTTGCTGCCCGTGGCTGACATTCTCCTTCTCTCACTCCTAATTGCCCCTGTGGGACTTATCAGGGCTGCTGTGGCTGTCTGTAGCATGGCAGAGCTTTCTGTGAGCCCCCTGCTCCGGGCCCCGCCTTTCTCCATCCTCCTGCCACCCACCCATCTCTCTGCTCACTCTACAGGTGTTGCCGGTCCTCACCTGCCAAGCCTCTTCATCCCAAACCTCCTCCTCCTCCCCAAGCCCGTGTTGTCTAGGCGCTCTGCAGGGAATATGTCATTGACGCACAATCAAAACAAAACAAGAAATAGGACAACCAAAGTCTCAAGGTCAGACTGCTTGGTAAATTGCCTGATCTGGAAATTACAGCAGACAACAGATCTAGTCAGACTCAAGCAAGATGCCATTAAGGTTCATTTGTAATGTCGAGACTGCAGACAACCGCAGCGCTGTGCATGACAGGCACTAGGTGACTTAATTACTTTATCATTGCTTTAATTGAAAAATTGCATGTCAAAGAAAAGGTCATGAAGGACTTTTTTTTTTCATCAAAATGTTGCTTGGTGGAGTTTTTATTCTGATTATGATTTGCTAGTATACTGCTACATTCTGTTGAGGTCTTTTAATTTGAAAATAACCAAGGTTATGGTCATGTGCTCCTGGGTGGCATGAATTCACCTTGCGTGTGGTCTGTGCCAGTTCCTCGCTTGTCAAATTTTGATACGGCTATTGTTTCCATAATTTTTTACTAAAATTTTGTACGTCCTAAATTACTTATAATAACTTTTATAATTACTTATAAAATTCAAAATGTTCTATTAGAGCATAAATTATGTAATCGCCAAAGCAAATTGAAAATCTTCCACATTTGATCTTCATTTATACATAAGCTTATCAAAACACAAAAATTATCATTTATTTTTCTTTGTTTGCTTGGATTTGAACTCTCAGACTTGCTGTTGCTAGCGATCTTGTGGATTAAGCAGTAAAAAAAAATCCATAGCCAGTACTAAAACCCATAATCACATGTTCTTATTCTATTATTGCATTTGGGGATAGTTTTATAGCAAACTCCGATTACATTACTTTGTAACAATGGACAAACATTGGTGTTTCTAACTCATACTCAGTGTTGCAGTTGTACCACAAGGCACATACACATCATTAGTTAGATATCATGAACATATTAGTATTTTTTAAGAGGGAGGGGGGTAGATTTGTCACCCAGCTTGTGTCAAAATGTCTGTCACGGAAAAAGGTTGTGGCTATTTGTTAATTTTCTTGTTTCTGTGTTTGACGTGCACTTCTTTTTAATTCACTTTATAATTCAATTAATTTCTCACAGTTATAATAAATTGATTAAATTAACAATGTTCCATGAAGTTATACGGAAGTCAAGATATTAAAACCGACTACACGTTTCTATGGTAACCTGTCAACAATACTTTAGCCTGCAATCAGAAAGCTCTCTGTAATCTGATAGAAATTAAATATATGTTTATGATCTGTACTTGTTTTTCTCTGGCCAGGTGATTAAAAATCATGTGACTGACAAGACTGAAGATGAATAATGACTGACCAAAACTAATAAAAGATAAAAAAAAAAAAAAACTGAACTTTGATTTTGTTCTTGCCAAATTGCCAGTCTCCTTCTGCTAACACTACAGCAGAACCCTGTTTCAGATTTTAAAAAAATTTGCAGATCTGTAGAGTGCAGAATTTTGAATGTAAAATCTTGAATTAATCAGAAATAATATTGATTATTATTAATAATAATATAATAATAATAATATAATTTATTGTTATTGTTTATTATTATTAATAATATAGAATTAATCAGAAAAAATATTGAATTAGAAGATTGGTGAATTAGCGCCTAACTATTTCGTCTCACAACGTCTTTTATTCACTACGTATATTAATTTAACATATAAATAAAATGTCCTTTTAGTGCCCATTGGTACCTTAAAAACTGAAATATAGACTTGTAAAAAGTGCTGTGAATTGGCGTGGATCAAAACGACTACACAGAATGAAGTGATAAGTGACACCAAAACCTCCCATTGAGCTCTCCAAGGTTTGTGCTTATATATAAGGACAGCGGGGGGATTTTCATCCTTCACCATCCTTCTCTCTCCCAGCAGGATGGACTTGTAAATGAACGAGCAGACATTTTGTGGCGGAATCGTCGGTCTGACACGCCATGTAACAAAACCGCTTTAGATCCAGCTGAGTTCCCCCGGCAGGACTGTGTCAAGGGATTTGCCAGGTCACAGAGCCGAGCAAAATGGCTGCCTGAGTTTGACTAATGTGCTCCAGGAGTCCGCTCTCCTGGCCAGAAGTTAAGGCCAGCTAAAACTCATTAAAGAGAATGAACCCCGCTAGTTATACCTTACAAGCCCCGTATTGCTTTGCCCCGAAACAGACGGCCAGCAGCAACCACAAGCATTTATATTTATACGTGCATTAAGTCTCCCATGATATTTTCTAGCCCATTGACTGTGACAGCAAATCAATATCACTGTACATGTATTGTTCCTTAATTCAATTAGGCCAATTCATAAAGCAAAAACATAATGGAGCTAATGGAAAGCGCTATTAGGGGAATAGCAGTGCCATTAAAGTCATACATAGAAATATGAAAGTCGATTCGGCATCGCATTGTGCATTTCCATCTGAATCGGTGGTCCTCAACCGTTCTTCTTCCCGGCTGAGCGCTGATGGCGACCTAATGCGTTTTCACGGCGATAAAAAGAGGGGTGTGCGAACGTCGCCAGCCATATTGTGGATCTAAAACTATAGCACTTAAACGCGATTCATTCCCGCGTCTCCTTTTCGCCATTCGCCGCAATCACATTTGCAATCTGCTTGATAAAGTGCGAGGGGAAAGGAGGCCAGGCGTTTGGGCCGCAGATTGATGTGGAAACAGGAAACGTGCTGATTGCTGATTATTATGTGGTGGCAGGATGCTTTTGTCTTTCAGCCTGTCATTCCAGCAGGTCAGTGCAGAGCCAGCAGGCTATTGTGACCGTGCATGCTGATAAAACCCAACACGCATCAGCGACACGTACAAGGCTGTGCGATTTTATTAGCCCAGTGGAATTCAATAGAGCTTCAAGTGCTTAGATCTTTAAAGCGCTGCATTTAGAGAGCATGCATATTGATTCATTGATTACAGATTTGTGAGAGCTAGGTCATCGGCCCACGTGCGGTATTTTAAAAGTGGGGGGTTAATGGCTCGGGCCTAAAATACGGACCTTCTACGTTCAATCATGGCTGCGGCAAGAATGTGAATGGCTTTTGGGTTTCTACTGGGTATATGTGAGATGCCAATTATATAGATATCAGAGCCTCAGTCTCGACACTCGCAGCAGAATCGCTATCTTATAGTGTGTGTTACCAGAGATATCTTTAATAAGGGGGGTAGTTGTTGAATGATTCCGGAGCTCAAGTTGCCTTTAATTAGGAAGGGGAAGCTTCCCAGAAGCCCCGGGATAACACTTTGAAACTGCACCCAATAAGTCATTGTTTTTTTTTTTTTTTTTTTTTTCAATATCTTTGCTCTTATTACAGGTAGTGTGTGGCTTGCTGGCAACGAGGAAGACTATGCGGGTGGCTGCCGCCTGCACTCCACAGCTCTGTAACTTTGGCAGATAGGATCATTATCCCCTGTAAGACGTATAAGAGCAGCAAAGATGAGGACTTGGATTGTACTGCTTCTGTGGGCATGTGCACACCAGAGTTTGCACGCATTTGCCCTTTCTAGAAGACTAGTGCAAAGAAAAGCCAAGGAAAACGGACAAGGGCCTGACAAAGATGTTCTCCGGCGGTCTAAAAGAGGATGGATGTGGAGGCAATTTTTCCTTCAGGAGGAATACACGGGAACGGATCATCAGTACATCGGCAAGGTACGAGATTGGGTTTTTTGGGTGAAGACAAAGTGCTGAGGTGCAGAGTTGGCCGTAAATGGTTTTATTCTGCTTTGCTTGTTTTGGTTCGGTCTCCTGGGGTTATTAAACAGAGAATGATCAAAACCAAGGTGCATGTAGAGATATCCAGCACAGAGCTGGTTGGATTTTAGATAAGGAACACAGTGAGATCTGAACTCCTTGGTCCCACACAGTTCAGCAGAAGCTCAGAGTCGACCGAGGATCAAAGATTAGAGGAGAAAATAAGAACTTACCTCTGCTGCTTTCTGCAGAGCTTTTCACACTGTGGCCCCCAGGTGGCCGGCATTTTTGTTCCTCAGTTAACCAATTAAAATAGGTTATTTTTTACTATAAACAGCTTACATAACATCTTATTAATGTTATTTTTTCCACACAAAAAAAACACACACATTGTATTTGATATTAAATCAAATACATTTTTAAAGTAAAAAGATAAAAAAAAAAAAAACTTGAAATGAGCTGAATAAAATGTATTACTATTCACTTTAATTTGAATGTATATGTTGCAATTTTGAAAATATATGATACAGTATTTAATTTTAATGGGATATTTAAAATATGTTTTAATCTATAACAAAAACGTCCCAAATGTAAAACATAATCCACTCAGAATTAATTGTTACAACTTAAAAGTAGACAAATTACATATTTTTAGTACAACATTTTGAAGTTAGCAAAATCTAACATCTCTCAAAAGTTCAGTTTCAGTGTGAACAGGCTTTGCTCTGATTTCACTGGTTCAGATGTATGAAAAGGTCACATCTTAACTCCTTCATGCAAAATATGGATTTAATAAAGTGTCTTTTTATCACACTCTACAAGACAAATTTGGCTCATAGGGTCCAACTTTTGCAGATGATTAGCAATGAATTGAGCAAGAAACAGTGAATGGTGAAGAATCAACCATTGATGCTGAAAAGAAAAATCCCAAAGAGTTGAAGGGACTTTTGGTTTAAATGGTCTTTTGTAGTCGTTACGTTCTTTTCCTGTAACAAAATGACTCTAACAAAGAGAAAGAAGCTTCTAGAAGAACTAATTCATTCCTTCATATCAGACGCCTTGGAAAGCAAAACGCATCACACCTTTTTCCATAAAATTCGAAGACGCTGTCGTTTTTGTTAATCATGTCTTTTTCACTGCAGTGAATGCCACAAATTCACACAGAGACTAATTTCACTATATTTAAAAAAAAAAAAAAAAAAAAAAGTTAAAATTTGATCACATGCTCATCACTAAAAAATTTTTTTTTTTTTTTTACATTGAAGCAGTGAGTGCTTTAATAGTCACACATTCACCTTGATTGCACATTCACAGCCTTAAACATTCATCTCATACGGCATTGGAATTTCCTTTCACATCAGCTCATTTTTACACAACTGGTATTCTGTACCTGTCTATTGATACACACTCCTCATCTTTGACGTTTATTCTTTCGAAATCAAGTGATATTGACTAAATCAAAGCTACCAAACGTAATACATATGGAGTAGTGTTGGAGTAATGAAGGTGCTGATGAAATACTTGGTTTGCTTTCTTTCACCAGCTTCATTCAGACATGGATAAAGGAGATGGCTCGGTGATGTATGTTCTCTCGGGTGAAGGCGCTGGAACCATCTTCGTGATAGACGCCAATTCTGGAGATCTGCACGCCACTAGGAGTTTGGACCGAGAGGAGAAGCCGTTCTACTCGCTCCGAGCACAAGCAATCAACAAGAGAAGCGGCGTTCCTTTAGAGCCCGAGACCGAGTTCATTGTTAAACTTCACGACATCAATGATAACGAACCAAAGTTTGACAAGGAGCTTTATACCGCCTCTGTTCCAGAAAGGTCACATATTGGTACGTTTCAACGGCTTCAAGCCTTAAAGGCAACATGGAGCAATAATACAAGGCGTGTTCAGTTCCAAGTCATTTGAACATTTTTCCCACTTGCTGTTTCCAGGCACCTACGTTACTCAAGTTACCGCGCATGACGCAGACGACGAAATGTTTGGCTACAGCGCAAAGCTAGCGTATAGCATTAGCCAGGGTCACCCATACTTCTCAGTGGAGCCCAACACAGGTTAGTCCACATCTGCATCGTGACCATTCTTCACAGGTAAAGCTAGAGTCAACACAGAAGTGAGACGTGCTAGAATCTCGCCGCAGCTATAGCAACAAGCGTTTTAGCGCATTTTCAAATGTAGGGAGTTCACCCAGCGAGTTTAATCATCGCTAATGTGCGCCCTGGAACATTTCCCGCGGAGGTCTTTGTTTAAACAAAAGAGAAATAGAAACACAAAATCTCCCATGGCAGATTAGTGTCCAGCTTAACACTGATATGCTTTAGCCCAGATGGGACACAAGCGATGATGTCCGTGTCACACTACAGAGCGCATAAAATCCTTGGGCTGAAAAAAGGAATGTTTATTAGAGGCCGAGGTTAATCGGCGACTATCTCTGCCATTCAAAGAAACAGCAGGGCTTGGATTATTCTGCATATCTGTACAGTATTTCATTTATCTGCCTTTTATGCGCTTTATTGTTGTTGTTGTTGCTGGTGGGGTCTTACTCATTGTTAATGTCACTTGTGTCACAATGTCACCACTATTATAGGAAACCAGCAATATGGATGTGGTTTTTATTGTTATTTTCATTTTTCCCCATATTCTTATCTCATCATTTTTTGCATTGTTTGTATTTTTTATTATTTTTTTATTTCTCTTATTTTTATTATCATTCTTTATGTTATTATATTATATTATTATTATTATTATTAT
>SOMO01000118.1:420609-438019 GCA_028128575.1 Paedocypris carbunculus
AAGAAGAAGGAGCCGCTCATCATCTCCAAAGAAGACGTGAGGGACAACGTGGTCAGCTACAACGACGAAGGTGGTGGTGAGGAGGACACGCAGGCTTTTGACATCGGAGCCCTTCGCCACCCGGAAGTGATGGAGGAAGGCAAACTGAGACGGGACATCCTGCCCTCGGAGTCGCTCTACCCACCACCACCACTGCGGAGGACCATTGTGCCATCGCGAGACAACGCAGATGTGCGGGAATTTATCAACCAGCGCATACAGGAGAATGACGTCAGTATGTCCGCTCCCCCTTACGACTCATTGGCCACCTATGCGTATGAAGGAAACGGCTCGGTGGCCGAGTCACTGAGTTCGCTGGGGTCCGTGTCCACAGAAGGGGAGCAGGACTATAACTACCTCAGTGAATGGGGTCCACGCTTCAGAAAGTTAGCGGACATGTATGGCGGAGAAGACAGTGACTGGGATTCTTAATGGAGATTTCGAAGGATCTCATCTGCTGAGCCACCTAGCAAAAAAACTGGAGTGGCAACATGAAGAAGCCTAATTTCTTTTACAAAGTGCCCTTGTTTCCCTCTCCATGCCCTGTGCAGTTTCTCTGCCAAATGACGCTAAAGACATGGCGTGAGGAGGACGTATCCATAGACATTTCCATAACCTTGATGTCACATTCCTGCATATTTGGATATTGTTCTAGAGATCTCTGCATTACACATCTCTGAGCAACTGTTACAGACCATTACAAGCATCTGATGCTGATCTGAACTGCATAGTTCATCTCTTGAGTTTTCGCCTGTGAGACCTTTCAAGTGAACGTCAAAGGCGAACGACTAGAAGAACAGGGTAGACTACTTAAAGTAATGAAACCAAACTTGAGCCTGTGATTTCAGCTTCTAACCTCAGCGTGTAGCTCAGAGTCAAGAAAGATCAGAGGAGTTGTCTCTAATAACTGGGAGGAATTTTCAAGCCCTGCTATTTACCATTTGCATATTCAAGCTAATCTTCTTAAAAACTTTTTTGTGCTGTAAACCGAATCGAGGCATATTGTCTGAACCCGGTGTCCATCGAATAGAAAGCGGGTCAGATTTTGTTTCACGGTTGGCACTGGTTTTTCATCATCTTTGAATCGAACAGAAAATATGCTGAACGCTGGCTGCAATCTGCCGCGTCAATGAAGCCTCGCACGTTTTGCTTTCTTTGCAGTTTGACACGTTTGGTTAAGTTGAGAACAGCTTGGTTACTTTTTTTTTCTCTGTCCTTGATGCCATGTGGCGCTCGTAATAATTTACATACCGTTAAATGAAACATTCCATTGATTTTGCCTTGACCTTGTTTTCCATCTCTACACATCCAATTGGAGATAAATGAATTTATGACATTCAAATTGCATTAAAAAATAAAAACGTACGTACAAAAAAATAAAAAGAGCTTTAATAGCTATAAAAAAAAACATTGGTTGACATTTCAACATGTCAAAGAACAAGCGAAGCTGATTTATTCCTCAGATGAATGTCTTGTATCGATTTGTGAGGTCCAAAAGTGTTCATCAAATCACGACAATTGCGTCCTCTCTTTAGACCACAAAATGAGCCTGAGATTGCCTTCAACAGTGCTTGAACAGGTAAAGTGATTTAGAAGCAGAATTTCTCCTCTTTGTCAATATTACACTGTAAAAAGAAATGGTAACTCATACTGTAAAAATAAACTTGGTTTAATGAGCAGTGCTTTGTGCCAGTGGCTTGGGAGAGTAGATTCTGTTCATGTATACTTTGCTTTATACCTTGTGATATTTTGTACCAAATATTTATATACTATGATGGTGACTAAATATTCTGGAAATATGTAATGTATTGTGTTTTGAACGTGCTGAACTGTAAATGTGAGCTGGTGGCAGTTTTTTTTTTCTTTTCTTTCTTTTTTTTTTTTTACTGTAGATGATGATGATGTGCAACTGGACTCGTTGAAATAAACGTTCTCTTTTACAGAAACACACTTGCACAGATTTCAATGGTTTTTGTTGGTGATTATTTAATACATGTGAAATTATCAATTTATCTGACTGATTTACAATGCAATCAAAGATAATTTTGAACCAACTTCATACTTTTCCTGGGATTTGAACTCACAACATTGGAGTTGCAAACACTAGCTCTGAATTAGTTGCAGGGAAGATACAACAATCTCTTTATTTCTGTGAATGTGGATGCATAATCATTTGTGCCCAAGAGGTTGCATGTTCAAATCCCCGTCCGGCTGGTTTAGCCAATGAGTATCCTTGGGCATGTCACTGACCCCAATATGGCCCCTGGCCTGCCCACCGCTCCGGATGTGTGTGTGTGTGTGTGTGTGTGTGTGTGTGTGTGTGTGTGTGTGTGTGTGTGTGAAAAAATTTAAATGGTTCCAGGAAAAAAAGGCATGGAAAACGTCAATTGTGTAACTTGAAATATATTTATTTATTTTCAAAATTATTTTTTCATAAAATTTTTTTTCCTTCATACACTAGCACGTTGAGTCCCCGTGTGTTTAAACGGCTATGCGTCGAAAAGCTCTTAAGAAGCAAATGTCACGATGGTTATCAAAAATTGTCCAGTGGTTGCCGCAGATCAGCTCATTAGGCCGATCTATAATTAAGATCTCAAGGATTTGAGAAGAGAGCGGAAACCGTATTCATTTAAAATTGATTGGGGATCAGCAGTTGTGAACCAGATGGTGACATTTCAAACAATGCCCATGTTAACACAATCACCCTGAGATCCAGAGCTCTCTGCAAATATGTACCGACTCTAGTCTCATCTGGCCTTCCCATGTTCCTGTGCCGGGTGATTAAGGGCTTAAATAAAAGGCAATACACCAGGTTTCAGGTGTTCTGACCCCATTAGAAGGGTCAGTTTGCATTTATTGGAAAGAACAATCTCAAACTGAAAATCTGTTGCTTTAAACAAACTGGCTGACTGAGGTCTTTGTGCAAGAACGTGAGACAGATTTTCATATTGCACAGAACAATAAACGTGGAGAATTTTCAAAGTTCAAAAGAGTCAAAATTCCATAACAATGCAGAGAATCAAACTTTCCAGCAAGAGAAAATAATTGAACCGGATCTTCCTGCTTTTAGCCGATCAATCTCCTTAACCAAATCCATCCTGTCAACCTGCAAAGCCCTTTTTTACTTAACCAAGAACCCTGAAAAGGTCTTTTACCTGATATGCATAAGACATGAAGTTAAACTGCAGGCAAACTCCTTCCACACTTCAGTTCATTACAAGTGTGTATCTCACATCAAATTCAGTTGGTAATCGTCGGATAAGCCCCAGCGACAAGATTACACAAACTCCACAGTAATGAAAGCAAGGAGTGCACAAAGCATAAGCAAAATGTTAGCTCAAGTGTGTTTTAATCCCAATAATGTTAATCCGACTAAAGGTTATTTGTGCTGGAGGAGAAGCAGGGATTCTTCTGCTGAAGAGCTGTCTGAAGCCAGTCAACGTGTCACTGAAGCTGCACAACTGCTCAGGGTTGTAACTCATCATGGCCGAGGCTTAAAACGCTGTGTCGCTCCCCATTAGCCACGCCTGTCTCTTTAGCCTTAATCTTTAATGGGCATGTCATGTAAGGGAAAATGCTAAACACCAATCTACCTCATCTTGGGCTTTGCTTTGCTTCTCTTTCTACCCCACTTTCTCAAAGTGAAGTTCCCATCACTGACAAGCAAAGTTTTCTAATTGTTTGATCTTGAAATGTCTTTGCGTCAAAAATATAGCTTGGATTCAGCCTCGCAGGCAGTAAATATTGCGGAGAGCATTCGCACGTTTTGGTTACTTGTAGTTCTGACTCATTAAACAAGCGATAGGATGTTTATTTTAGCTAACAAAGACATTTAGCCACGGCTAAAAATAATAGCCAGAACATTTGGTGATGCGTGCACTCGAAGTCAACAGTGAAACTCTACATCATTAGTCTGACAGAGTCAGTGCTTTTGATGGATTATTCTAATTAATACGGTCTTATCATGTGATATTCGTGAAATAGCATTAATAAAAAGTCTGTTTTAGATTTCAGAGTATCTCGAGTTTCAAAAGCGTCCAAATTTAAAGCTTTTCCGACTAATTATTAATACAGGCTGATAAACATACAAAGATTGAGCTGAAAATTCTCATCAGTGTTAGTTCGACACAATTTTTATCTCCCACTACATCTTTCCTTTTTTCATTATCTGGCACTAAAACCGATAAAATGTAGCTACAGTGTGGAAAATGTTCATACAAAGCTTAATAAAAATGTGCTACTAACTTGCTGATGAAATCTCGGGATGCTGCATATTTGGAGGTTTTAATTAATATATAGATTCAATTATAATATTAGATTATGATCTACAACGTATCATAGATTAGATTATCAACAAACTATGTACATTTAAATATAGCACATTATGTGACAATGAGTGGCATTACTGGTGCGTATTTCCCACTATCGTCTGGTCCTTTTGCCCTGCTTATCGGGGAACATGACAGGTATTTGTTAATCACTGTCTGGCTATCAGAATAACATAGTGTGGTGAAAAGTGAGTGGTCTGGAAGACAGCTGATGTCAAAAAGGCCAGCAAAAATTCATTTGAGCTTGAAATATTGAACCTGTAAGGCACCAAGTAACAATCTCCCACTGGGTTTCATGTCTAGTTTTTCATGTCTGTAGTGAGTGTGAAACCATGCACAGAAGATACAAATCTGTACGGACACTTGCTGTATATGTGCAAAGGAAGCTGGACAGAGTCCCCCTGTTTTTTTTTTCTCTCTTTTTTTTGAACTTCTGAACCTTTGCAGGCACATTAGCAAAACACAGTTTCCTCTTAGAGAGAACATGAATGATTTCTTCGAAACAATGCACATCTGAGGTGTGAACATCTCTCTCCAATGGCTTGGAAAATGCAGCCTTTACCTCACAGTCTTCTAGACGGAGCATTTATGGTTGATGCAATATTCGTCTTTGTGGACCAATCCTGAAGCTTCGCGAAAGCCATGGCGGTATTACACTTTTTACCATGATTTCCCCTTTCCCACAGCTTATCATCGGCCGGCTCTGCCACAACCCTAAAAACTGCTGCTGTTGCATTGTCATCAGACAGCAGATTATCCTTGGAAATGTGAAGCTGTTGTCAAATTGAGATTTTCCAATATGCCTCTCTTTACCAAATATATGACTTTGTTTACTTGGATGCAGGGGAAGGTGGGACTGAAAGATCAGGGGGTCTGCCGCATCTCATCCGGTTCTCTACATTTCATTTCACCCTCAGTATTCATTTTCCTACCCCTAAAATGATGGGAATAATTCATGTGCTCCTCTGCTGCCTGTGGAATGTGATTTCCACTTCTCTGCCCTCGCGGCTGAACAACCCCACAGAGGCACTGGACTTTGAGGTCACTCGGATTCAGCATAGATGATGCCCATATCTATAATTCAATGGACAGGAAAAAAAAAACGTATGAGTACAGATCACACACTACTTAGAAGACATACGGTGGTGTGGATTTTCCCCTGTGTCCGTCAGATTGGACTGGCGCTCCAATGGGGGCATCTAAAAGCAAAGTCCATTAGCAAGAACCTTTTCTTTTAAATATTTCTGCCCTCTGGAATGTTTGTTTTGTGGCTTTAACTGAACTTTTAGCTGGAGTCTATTTTAGGTTCCCATGCATTCCAAGATTTTTTATTTTTTATTTTTTTCAAATCTAAGTGAATCTCCGTTTTCAATTCAATTGCGCGAATGTCACAGAGTCCACTTTTGTGGCCAACTCGTGGCAATTTGAAAATGGTTCCATTTTCATCTTAGATGCACTTAGCTTTACTAAGTTTAAAACTGTGGTCCGCTAAATAGGCTTTCTGCTCAGAAACGGGAGACATAAAAATTGCACTAGTTCAAACAGGATTACAGATCTTTTCATGTGGAGTGCTGGTCCTTTCAAGTTCGATCACAAGTGGCCATTAGGTCTTCTTGCATAGCTTCCCTCTCAAGCACTTCATTGATTTGGCTCAAGGGCTCCTCTTAACCAGTCCAGTTAGCGATTAATAATCCTTGTCGCGGAGCAGAAAAAAAAAAACATGCCAAACTCGGACTTTGAGGAAATGGGAGTCAAATATGACGGTCATGGTTATTTGAGGAATTAAAGAAGAGAATCCTTCAAAAGTCTACCTTTAGCTTTCTTCTGGCTCAATTTGTAAGACTTAATGATTTGTTGACCACACCAAAGGTTGTGAGTTGGATTCCCAGTTAAAGGCTCAGAAGGTAGACTTTAAGGGAATATGTGTTGGATCGGATAAGAGACTCTTCTGTAATGAGCAGCTTATTCTGTTTCAGAAGCAATCAAAATTCTTAGTTCCCATCAGTTTTCTTGATTTTAACAAGTCATGCCATGGATTTGAAGTTTTAATTTTTAAACCCTTTCGACAAACACGAAACTCCAGAAACTATCCTGCACAAAATCCATCTCGCTAGAATTAGCATTCAAAATTCACGTTTGAGACATTTAAGGCCAACTGATCTAATCACCAGCCTGCTCTTCACATCCACCTTCCTTCATGATTATTTCACAGACCAAGTGTCATCTAAATCATCCACGGTACTTCAGTCCCTCTTGCTGTAGTCTGGATAAGACGCCTCCTTTTCATCTTTTCCACACCTTGAACTCTCAAGCAGGCTCTAAAATGATCTCAGACACGAGGCCAATGGATCTGCCCACGCCTCTTCTTTCTTTGTCTTGAGGGCTTTTAGGAACGAAAGAGAACGTGTTTGATTTGTGTTCAATGAGTTTTGAAATTTTAAGAAGCAAAGCCACAGTGATATTTCATGGAATTTCCGATCCATGTTTGCATTCCACGTCGAGCAGTGTGTAGAAATTAACAGTGTTCTTCATTTCAAACGTGTGGCTTTTGTTTGTTGGGAGGTGAAGTTCATTACCGCGCGTCAAATGCGTATCGCATCCCATCAAGGGTCCATAAGTGGAATTGAAAAAACATTAGAATTGGCTGTCGTGGCTGTCCCACTTTCTCAGCACAATGTGTGAGCTCCACATTTGAATTCTCAACTCTCGGAAGACACACACCTCATTAGGCATGCTGTGATGCCAAGAAATAGAAGAAACAGAATAAATCTGCTAATACATGAAAACTCCCTTGATAAAACATTGTCATTAGATATTTCACAAAAACACTTTATCATTGAAAAAGAGCCGTTTGGTTATTTAAAACAAGTAAACGCCGATTGATGGCGCTATACAAATCAAAACAGACAGACAGATCTCTGGAGTTATTAAAAGGAAAATCCTAAAAAGTACAGAGAAAATGGGAAACTGCCGTCATATACAGGGTAGATGAATAAAAAAATGTTTTTTTGATCATCTGATATCGTGTAAAAGACAGACGGCGGCCTGAAGGGAAATCGAGCTTAAATCAAGTTTACCTGCCTCTAGTTACAGTAAATCAAGGGCAATCCATGAAGCTGTCAGTAACATTACATCAAAATGTCCCGCATGGCAAAGTGCGGAAAACACACTCTCTACAACTAAACAAATAGGTAATAAATACATGCATTTCTGGTACTAGTTTATGACAGTGACACAGGCTGGTGCAATATTTCATACTTGCGGTTATATCAAGTTGTAAGTGTGAATCTGTAACGATTGCTGTATGGGAAAAAAAAAAAAAACAGAAGCAATTTCAATTATCAACTTACTGTGTAATTTACATCTTCAGGTTTTTGAAATGACACCAAAGAGTGTCACAGATCACAGCAACCACAGCGTTTTGGGCGCGTAGAGCTGCCTTGGAACATTCTTTTTTATTTATGGGCTTATGTGGGTTTCTTCCGTGTCTCCGGTGTCATCCCACAGTCTAAAAATATGTGTTCAGGTAAACGTTCCCTAGTGAATTGCCCATATGTGAGTGAAAGTGTGAATATGTGTGTCTGTGTGTCTCGCTCTGTGATTGGTTGGCCACCAATCGCACATTCAAGCTTACAACAGATTGGAGACTAGATTAGTTCAAGCTCCCCCTGAAAACAGAAATAGAAAAGTAGTTCAGAATTTGGACCATTGGATGGGCTAATTTATTCAGGACTAACAGAAATGTTATTAAATAATAGCAAGCTTGTCTACAAAGTAAAGCGTATATGATTCATAGTCATGCTGCATATACAGTATATATGCATAAAATGCAATGTAGTAAAATATATTAACGTTGCAAAATGTGTGCAAAATATGTAGAAGGATACTATAATTAAAAAGAGAACTAACTTCAACTCATATTTCCCTTTTTTCACAAAATGTGCAATACAAACAAAATATTTTCAGAATAATAGTATGTATACAAACTAAAGTGTTTTCAAAAATGTTCAATACAGACAGTATTTTGCATGTTCTGAACTTTTTCAGGAGAAATAAAAAAACATCTCTAGCAGTTAATAACAGACCAAAAATAATCTGCCGGGTAATGCAGTGAAATATACAATTATGCCCTTGTGTTTGGTATTTTTAGAGCAAAAGAGGCTTCGAATGTCTCTACTGTAATAGATGTGCACATGCAACTTGATATCGTGCATCAAGCATAAAATCCTGCTTGTTTATTTTCAAACCCTTTCTCCTGTTCACCATTACGTCCTCGCTCTCCAAATAAATCGCCAGCGTTCTATTTGCATCGTCCGTCCTATCATTGAATTCAATTTGAGGGTGGATACTGGTAATGGATCACTTAATAAACCAGCTTCAGCAACCAGAGAATAGCCGCTACAGGCCTACACAAGTAGAAAAGCGAAATAAGATAAAGTCCTCTCTCTCTATTACCCCGGAGGACCACTTAAAACATCTCCTACAGAAGAGGAAATAAATGAGGGCACCAGTCTCTCATCCCCACAAAAGCTCAATGCAAGGCCAGGCTGCGGAGCCCGAGGTAACGGGGTGTTGGCAAGGTTGAGGCTCAAAAAGAGCAGAGGAGAACCTATCAATCCGCTCTGACAGCCTGTCCTGTTTTCTTCCTTTATACCAGACCAGAGAGCATCCCTCATCCGTGACCACTCCACACCGCCGCCTATACTTTCCATCCTCTCCGGTGCCGTTCAATCTCTCTCTCTCACCCAGAAGGGATTCTGTCATCCACTGCTAGCTCTGTCGTTAACAAGAAGGGAACACATCAAAGTGAGGCTGAAACCTCAGGAGGGACAGATCAAAGTTTGGTTCTAATCTCATCAGGAATGAGTCAGATTGATGAAGATTTGTAGGTGGGTGGTGGTGGTCCTGCTGCAGAGGGGAGCAACCCAGGATCTGTCTTTCAATCACAAGTGTGTATCAGGTAGGCGCTCCTTCAATGCTGTCAGGAAATGTTTCCCATGGAAAAAAGTTTTCTTACCTTTCTGACCATTTTATTACCATTTCAAAAGAGTTGGTGAATGACTGGAGGTGAATAGAAAAGCAGAAAGCCAAATTAACCCAAATCACATTTTTCACGGCAGCCTTTACACTCCTGCCGAAACCTCAATCTGAATTCTTCCATTTACTTCTCAAAACGGCTTCCTGACATTTGTAAGGGTTAGTTGTGACTCTGCCAGGCTCTGAAAGCATCTATGCAGTTATTCCTCTGGCCTAAACTGGAAGATCATCATATGAGAGCAGCACACTCTGCTGGTTATCCACAAAACACGTTAAATCCACAAATGCCAGGCTTTGGCGCACATATGTGAGGAGCATAATATACGTTTCACATGCACTGTGTTCCTTAGTGTTTTCACTAAATAGCTGGTCATTATTTTTTAACGCATTGAGTAGAGGTGTTTGGTGGCACAGTTATGTCTTCAAACAACCACATGGCTTCTTCGCAGCTCTGACACCAAGCTCTGAGGTAGCCACAGAAAAATCATGGCGTTGAAAGGTTCAAAATTACAGTAAAGTTTTAAAAAGGTTTCAGACCGTGAAGTCATTTGACATTTAGTCATAAGTAGTCGTATAAATAAGACTGTGCATTTTCACTTTAGCTGTCTAAAACTGAGCATTAGGGCACTGAACTGTTAAGAAGGGGTTAACATAATGTCAGGGGCTCTAGAAAGGCCTCTGTGCCACAAGGCCAGTTGAGTGGCTTCTTGTTGTCATAGCAACAGATGCAAAATTTCAAAATGATGGCAGAAGAGAAATATATTTTGAAAAAAGAAAAAAAAAAGAGAGGGAGGGGAGGAAGGGAGAGATTAATGAAGGGAGGGATGTACGAAAGAAGACAAGGCAAGAAACAAATTAGACAGAGAAAAGACTATTCTGGTTACACAAGGATATAAAATACATGGATAAGAAAGACAAAAACTCTAGAAAGAAAAAAGAAAGAAAGAGAGAAAAAAAGAAAGGAAAACAAAAAACTGAGGGATAAGCAAGAAAGAGATGAGACAGAGAAAAAAGACTGAATGATAAGAAAGACAAGAACTCTGAAGTAGTTGGAAATAATGAAAGAAATAAAAGGGAGAAAGGGTGATTAGACAGACAAAACTCTAATGTAAACCAGGCAATCGATCCTGCAACCTTTCGGACACTAGTCCATGTCCCCTACCACTGGACCACAAACCCCTGTATGTAATGTACATAATTCCCAACTGCAATGTATGCGGATTATTTTGTTTTCATTCCACATGTTTTGTTTTATGTACTAGACAGATTCCCATTACAACTCTAATGAAAAACAGATTCCATTTTCACTCACTGTCTTTTTGCCAGAACCAGCGCATGTGACGGTCGTTTGTCAGCGGCTGACCTGTGCGCAGGGCTCCAATAAAAGACGATGAGTGTGGATACATGATGAAGAGGAGGGAGCACATGTGGTCACCCACAGCCTCAACAATCACCTCAACCTGCTGTTGCTGGAATCCTCCTTCCATCACTGTCGTATTGTTGGTTCACTCCCATTCATGTCGTCTATGGGGGCTGCAGCCGGTCTTGGCATCATGCATCCCTGTTGTTAATATCCAGCCTTATCTACCCTTATATTTACACTCATACTTGAAATCCACGATTATAAGAACCTCCAACGTTTGTGAGCGTCAAAAAAAAAAAAAAAAAACCAGTGCTTATATTTGCGTAAATACAGTATGTATATATATATATATATTCAATAAATATAATATATAAATCCAATAAATAAACTTCCATCAATATAACAACAAGACAACATAAGCCAATGAGCAGCAAAGCAGCGCTTGACACACACTCAATGACAGAGAGGACGCCATTGAAAGCTCTAAAGCACAGTTTATTCCTAAATTGAATGGGCTGGCAAAGAACAAAAAAAATAGCTGTGCCACTGCAGCTCGCCATAGGTGATCCGCACGAAGTCTAAACAGATGTCTGAAAGGACACGGCCCCATAATCTTACCCAAGGCATCACGAAACAATATTACATATATCACCACTGCCATATGGGGCATCACTCTTCCGTGAGTGTGGGCTTAGTAAATCCCCAACACTGATCCAAACATATTTCCTACTCTCAGTTTTTCTATTGGATTCCAATAATCCTATAATAGAAGAATGTGATTTCTCTCATTTGTTTCAATGCTGTTTTCACTTATGTAGGTCACAGTCTGGGTGAGAGTCAGTCAAAATTGAACCGCAGAGATCATGTAATCAGAAATTAGTTCTCCACATTAAAAGGGCAAATGAAGTGAAAGAAATTAATTTGCCAAAGGTTGGTATTTGGACGGGGAATGAATGTCTTTAAGGTTGAGCGGGGTTCAGTTACCCAACAACACATTCTTTCGCCAAGGACCTTGATTCAAAAGCTGAACGCTGAAAAATAATGCAAAGGCCTTCCAAGTAGCTGTCCTGATAATTCTTTTGGCTGCCATGATATTTGAGCAGTTAATTGAAATGACCCTGCAGAAAAATGGAGGCAGTTCAAAATGTGGAATAAAATAGTTGTGAGTGATTTTAATAGCATACAACAAACACTCCAGCTTTCATCTGTTTGACACCCACGTTTCACACTGCGGATGAAAAGGCTTATTACAGCAAATGGAATCGCAACATTTAAATATGTTCCATGGTTTGAAGCCATGGTTCAGAGTTTTTCTTGTGAAAGCAAAGTGAGAAAGTACAGTAACACACCGGAGCAGAAGACATTGTAAAGTAAAGAGGGTTATACTGTAATATTCTTACATTAAAGTGAGAAAAAGAAAGCTATGCAAACACACCTCCAAATACTATAATGACACAGAATAACACAATTGCAAGTTGTTTATTTTTTTTATTAAACATGTTTGGGAGAAAAATAATCAAATAGTGCACACTGTACTGTATGTCATGATCCTCTGTGCAGAACAGGAGAGCCGGAGACCGTGATGACACTAAACAAGCTTTTACTAATAAAACAA
The DNA here is from genome assembly GCA_028128575.1 of Paedocypris carbunculus. Lineage (NCBI taxonomy): Eukaryota > Metazoa > Chordata > Actinopteri > Cypriniformes > Paedocypris > Paedocypris carbunculus. The sequence goes on from SOMO01000118.1 coordinate 432,992, forward strand.
AGATGAACACTCACACTGAACTCAGGTACATGACATTGACCGACACGGAACATGGAGGCAGGTGAGAATTAAATACAGATACAAATTAAGAAAAAATTAACGGCAGGTGAAACAGATGTGACTACAGACTATATATGTATATATGAATATATAAATATTTTAACACACATGCATATACGTATGTATGCATACATTCATGCATGCTGTGCACACACAATCTCTAATTTGCATTAGATGAATAAAATGCATAAGGAAAAAATAAAAATTAAAAAAATCACAGCAATATTCAATATTCAATACTAGGGAGTTAATCCTTTCTTCTGGCCTTTTAATAGGAAAAGCTTAGGAGGGCATACAAAACCTCACCATCTGCTCAGCAAAGGCTGGTGGCTCTGATAGACCATAATCCACAGATCAGCCTCACACAGAAATTAGGGACATAATGCAGAGCAGAATGAACGTCCCTCGTGCTGGGCATGATGGAAATGAAACCGAGAGCTTATCAGCAAGAGAGGAGTCTTACAGTTGGAGAATATCATGGAGAAACAAAGCCGAGCAAAGTTCTTTGAGGACTTCAGCAGCTCAGTTACAATTCTAGGAGAAGGAATCTTTTTAATTGGAGATTTGGAGATGGTGACCCCCCATGAAGACATCCACTGAGCCTTGACAAGATGATGAATATAGTTCAATGCATGCACACTGTGCTTTGAAATTTAGATGGAGTCTGGGAAGGTACTGGTGATGTCACGGTTTGGGGCTTCATTCAGAACGTGATTACTCTCATAGCACTTGACAGATATCCTTTGTGTGCTCCGAATCAGCGGTGGAATTATCAGTTCTCCTAAGGCCAATAACGCCACAGAATTTCCCATCTTCGTACAATAACCTAAATTCTATGGGATTTGTAATTTAATAATAACTATCATGGGAAAAAAGACCTGTAGCGAAAGACTTTATCTGTGTTCCCATTTTTGTGCAAATTTATCAAATGCCGGTACTGTAAAAACGGAATCATGTGACTAGTCTGACACACTTTGTTTGAACTTTTTACACTTAGAAAAACTTTTCAACTTGAAAAATGTTGAGAATTTTTCTGACTTGCTGTGGAGAATTGTGCATGAGCACAATGTCTTGATAGTCTTTCATGTCATTTTTTAGTTCATTTACGTTTTAAAAATGGAGAAGATGCAGACCCCACACACATCAGGAGAAAAAAAATAGGTGTAGGTAATATAATTAATTACATATATCATGTATGCATACATTGTAAAACCTCTAATAGAACGCCACGGCTTTATTTTTTAGATTCTTCCGTCATGGCCACGCTCTATTAGAGGTGGCTTATTACTAGAGCAGCACACTAGAGCTGGTGCTGCGTTTTAGTTCACGTTCATGTGATGTAGCTCATAAATAGCATCCAGTACCCTGCAGATGGCGATATCACCTCGTCCGCCCATTAAATTACCGCAGTAGAAAAAGATGCCAACTTGCCAACTTAACAAGTAACAGTAAATGTACATTCAAATGTAGTAGAGTAAAGAGTACATATACTCAATCAAAATGTGAAGTAGAGAGTAAAAGTTGCTTATATTGTTGATACTCAGAAGATACTGAAAGTAACCAAGGTAAAGTACTTTACACCACTGGTGGTGCCATCACCAATACAGTTTGGGAACCACTGCTTTTTGCAAGTATAAATGTTTGAAGAGGTGTCCAAATAACATTAATACTGTAACTAGAGTCACATACACACACATAATTATTCAAGTTTGGTAAACTTTGCAACTATTTGTTATTCTTTAATGTCACTGTGCGAAGGTCCCTTCAAAATGCCAAACTCATACATACAAGTTTCTTTCAAACTCAATAGTTCAGCATAACTATATTGGGGAAAATAAACAGAGAAAGACATAGTAAGACACTGAAAAGCGGCTGCTGCTGAGTTGTGGCTGCTTCTGTTGTCAGAATCCCCTGCCCTCCGCTGATAGATGCATTCTCACAAGGCTGAAAAAAAAGCCTTATCTGCTCTGATAAACCGCACTTTCTCTGGGGGCTCTTAGTTTAAAGGTCACATTATGTGGACACCAATAAGACCGGGGTCTTTGGAGTGTATTCAGCATATCTGCAGTATCTGTATGAGTCACGAGCGTGGCAGGAGACAGCAAAGGCATCCTTTATGGCCAGCCCTGAATAGCATTTCAATATCAACCTGTGCCTGCAGGCTCTGCTCAACCCCTTTGGTGTCAACAGAACATCATATTAGCTTATCAAGCCCAGTTAGGGGTCAGAGATGGAAAGACAGGTTGACACTGTTTGCTACCAAAACTGTACCTTCCAGTCAGGGAGAATGACAAAGGTGTCAGGGGAGAAGAAGACGGTAGAGCGCGAGGTATCGGATGGCAAATCTTCCGGTTGGTCACGGATGCCCGGTCCACAGTGAGCCACTGCTATCTGCACGGTATTCCAACACAGCCCTCCATAGGATGGCGTTTCTGCTTATTATTCATAGAGTCTGAAGGTGGAGAGATAAAGTGAGCATTTCTCCCTCTGTGTCCTGTAAGCAGGACTCGCAGTGAGGAAAGGCCAACTGTGGAGACGAACATAAAAGGGAAAAGAAATCATGCCCGCGTAATGACTGTGCCTGTCTCTGCCAAATGCCAACTTGTTATGATCCAATACAAGGTGACTATAGCCAAAAAAATCAAGCCTTAAAACAAGAGAGGAGGCTTTTTGAAGCAAGAACCAACTCCCGCTGGCACGCACAGTGATGATTGGTCTTATCATCTGCTTCTTGAACAGACTAGAGTGACTAGTAAGAGGTGTGAAGCCTTGTAGACTGATGAGAAGTGTGGCACAAATACATTTCAAAATATGTGAAAAGAATGTGAAAAGCAGTGGTTGCCTACTTTCCCCAGTGAATTGCATTCCATCTGGTCTCTACAGCCGACAGATGAAAGTGCTCTTGCTGCTCAGCTTGGGTCTAACCAAGCAGATGTTTCACCCTCTGTCTACCTATAAACACAGTTAGGCAAAGCACACAGAAACAATTTCTGCATGGCCCACATAAAGTTCTCAAGACTACTGAAGGCCAAGCATAGCCTGAAGAGTCTGAGGCTGCAGGAATGTGTCAGAGCCAGTGATGAGTAATGCTGGGAAACCTCAGGGAGCTCTTCTGCCTCACTTTCCCCATCTACAAGGTTATCAGATTTGGGCATTTTAATTTTGTTTTTATTNATATTTTTTATTTTGTGCCTGCTGATTAGCCACAAAATATTTTAATATGTATATTTTATATAGCATATACTGTAATGTATATAATAAAACATATGATAAGAAAAAAATTATTAACTGTGTGTATGAACATTTTTGGAAAAACTGTGAAAGCATAAATACATAATTTTTATAATTCTAGAACAAAGAACACAAATTTTTTGTTAAACTACTGTTATCAAGTGTAATGCAGGGAATGACTACTAATATTAATGAGAAGTGCTGTATAGGAGATTAAACTGGTAATTACAGCAGGTTATCTGGGTGTTTTGTTATTATTTCATATGGTAATCTTTGCAATATTGATTCTTCATAAATGCCAATAAAGAAGCACCCACTTCTGCTGCATTATTGATATGCACTTCTCCAGGAGGGCTGCACATATCACAGGAGGGGCCACTGTTCGTCAGCTCGGGCCTGAGATATGTAAGTGTCATCATGCTTCTCAACAAACTAGAGTCTTTGGGGTTGCACCATAGGACAGCTGCATTTTCAATTTAAAAAGTATTAGAATGGTTAGCTATTCCAAAAAAGTATTAGAAAGTTCTTAGCTATTGCAATGTTGAATTTTTCTTTCACCGTTATTTACGTTAAATAAGCACCCCATCCCCGATATTTCATTCATTAAAAAAGATTCCAACAATTGGGAAACATAAGCACCCCCTTACTTTATTAGTGTTAGGACTTTCCAGAAACCTAAAATTTCTGAACTAAATACCTAAACCTATCTTGTGAATCAATCATCAGTGGGTATAGTACAGTACTAGATGGATCATCCCAGAGCAGGCCAAAGCAATGTGCAAACTAAGAATGCTTTCACATCTGTGGTTAAATGATAATAAATGATACGTGTTGCATGTTTTCTGGCATTTTGGTCCCTGTTCATACCACACGTTTTGCTCTCATCCGAACCGAACCAAAATTCAGTCATGTGACAACATCCACATCACTCATTGGCCAGNCCAAACAAACCGTACCAAACAGGGAAACGAACTCTGGTGCGATTCAATCAAACTAAAAAAGGCAGGTGTGAAAGCACCCTAAAAGGCTGCTAAGGGCCCTGCAAGTGGTGCTACCAAGAGTCCAATATTTTTACTTACATATGCAGAGACAGCGGGCAAATGTTAGGAAGATTAGACCAGCTGCAACACTATTTCAGAACTGTCCTCTCACGTTATAGAAGACCTGTTCTAGATTCTGTCAGGCCCAAGATAAGCCCAATATTTATAGAGATCAGAATGCACTAACTAACTATTGTTTTGTGTTGTTTTCCCAAAGATTGACTGTGAAGACTGACTGTTCAATTCAACCTTATTTATCTATAGCCTACTACGTAGAAAGAGAATGCGGGCAGCAGGACATGAAACCGTAGACACAGCTAGCTCACCCAGAGATGGCGAAAATTATCCACATTCTCAGAAACATCCATTAGCAGTCATACATAAAGAGTTGGCCAAGAGATGGCTAAAGAGTTGATGCACTTTGAAATCGAGGCAAATGGAAGCATGACCCCTTTTGAGGTGCATAGAATGACTGCTCAGAGTTATCGAGACATCTGGGATCTGCTCGACTGGGCTGGGTTTCTCTCTACATTACTAGTCTTACTATGTCTTACCAGTGAGAATCTTTATAAACCCAGGTGGCTGTAGATCTGCTCGTCACTTCTTCAGCCCCACTGCTTAATTATAGGACCAAGGCAACCACCCTAAGATGGGAGAAGGCAGTCCACAAATTCCTATTTGTCTAGTGGACGGAGCT
>SOMO01000118.1:443392-456018 GCA_028128575.1 Paedocypris carbunculus
CCGGCTGCCCCATTCACCCATAACTAAAACCGCCACTGCTCTTACTGTGTGTTTTAAAATACAAACAGTGTTGCTCACTGCCTTTATAGTATCACTGTGTTGACACAGTTTTTAATAAGAAATATATTACATTTCTTTCATACACTTTGCATGAAAGCTGAAAATGAAGAAAAACCTATCAAAATGTGAACTTTCACAGTAGGCATCGCTCAACTGCTACTTTCATAAAAGAGTATTCCTCACTACAGCTCAGAGACACATCAGCGAATGAAGACGACAATACGGTCGACCAACCAAATTGTCCAGAGGCTCAAAATGTAGCGCGTTTAACGCAAGTAATTTTATGCAACACAACTCACGCTGCAGCGAACTCTTGCAAGAGAGAAACATGTTTGTTTAAAAAGTGGCAGTGTACAAAAAAGTGAATATAAAAAAAAAGACTTGAGTTGCACTGTCGCTTTTTAAAGTTTCTATAATTATTTATTCAGTAATATTTCCATACAACATGCTTTTCAATTTAAATCAACTAAATCTGTAAATTTAAATCGGTTTTTATTAAGTACTCTGTATCAGCGAGTACAGAAATGTAAGTACTCACACTCGTTTTCCAAAAAAGTGGTTTCAGTGCATCCTTAATTGTAACGAAATTGTAATAAATCTGTTACATGCAGCTCGTTGGCTGACAAAGTAACTTTTCCTTGTAACCGAGTAACGTCTGATTTATTTTTTTGAGTGACGTTCTGCCTCTCGTCCTCGCAGATCTGCCGCTGGTGGCCTCGGAGGACGAGCGTTTACTGCGCTTCCTTCAAGAGCCCGAGAAACAGGAAGTGAGGACGGATCTTACAACCAGGCAGCTCGCAGAACAAGAGAAACAAGACTCAAAACATGAACTAAACTGTGGATAAAAATAATCCAGAGAAAAAAAAATATTTATTTTTGTATACCAGAAGCTATATTTATGTATTTATGTATTTGTACCATGTACATTTTAGTATGTGTAAATATAGATTGTTTATAATAGATTTCTAGCTTTTTGGCTGTAAAATCATTCCTTGGTAAGACGGGAAACGAGGAGAAATTCAGCCAAGTGACTGATGGATGTTTCACATACGACAAGGAAAAAATGTAGATTTTTATAATGCTGAAATATTATGGTGATGAGGTGTTGCGCTTAAGATCAACTGATTGTTTTAAACACTTATTGCTGTGTGTGTACACGGTCTTTTGTACCTTGTGTACATTTGATTGGCCTTGATGTTTTTTGTGATCTGGACATTTTTCAGTGATCTTGCTGGTGCAGACTTTTTGTACATTTGTAACATAAGACGCATTTCATTTTCCACAGTTAAAATGTTACGTATATGCATCTATGTATCTGTGTTGACTAGAAACAAGATCATATATTTTATTTATTTCCATTTTCAATTGTCTGTATGGAAAAAAGAAAAGCTATAACACATTTGCAGAAACTTGATCTGGAGAAAAAAAACACTGTTAAATCTCGCTGCCACATGAAGGAGAAGATCAATCTGCAACCTATTCTTGAAATGTATCTGCATGTTTACATGGATTGAGCACTATTGCTGTAAATAAAGCTAAAGAAATTGATCCCTTTCTTTTCATAACTCGGGAGTTAAACAATACACACATCAGGGTGTTTCTAGATCTTCACTAGAATTGTTTTCCAGACCCTCTGGTATTTTTATTTAGAACGTCATATTATGGCGGGTGATAAGTCACAGGTGCGAATCATGCAGTCAGTGATTAACCAGTTTTCAACATGAATTGATATTGTATTGAATATTTTTGCAATTATTTGAACCATTCAAATGTATCCATTTCAAACTTTAATAACTATTTTGTATTTTACAAATATTTACAAACCTTAAAATATCATTATATAAATTAGTGAAGACTCTGGAATGATGCTCTGCAGAAAAAAAAAATCCGATATAACAAATTCTTTACAAAACAAGTTGTATGTCCTGCATGAAATAATGCTAAGTTCATACAACTCTTGATTATTAAAATGTACAAGTAACAGATACACTGAATTTTAAACCAATAAAATCCGTATCATGTAGAACCATGACAGCCCAAATTATTTCCAAGAGAAAGAGCAAACAGCCAATATTTAACATTCTGAACCAAGCAGTGATCTGAATGAACAAACAAATGTATTGTTTGCTGTTAAAACAAACAAACAAAACTCTTGAGGCCCTAAACAGCAGAAGTTCCATCATGGCCTAAAATATGACTGATGTTGTGAGCTGGCCGATTTGATTGCTTATTTGAGTCTGAGGCAGTAGTGTTTGCTAGAGACAGTAAAGGTGACATCGGCATTGATGAGCCATCTGGAGGCATTGATGTAGCAATTTCAGGAAAAAGCGAGGTCAGGTTGAAGTTGGGCAAGTGTGGTGGGATACCTGAAGAATTCCCAATAGGCATTGGTGTTATATCAGTAAGAAGAGGGAAGCTGGCTTGTGCAAAGCCAACAGGCCGTGGAGGAGAGAGAATAGAACCGAAGCGATTGTTTAGTGGGGCGTTGCCACCTTTTTCAGTGCTTGGACTTGTAAACATCTGATTGGAAAAATACTGTAAAGGAATCTCACTTGGAAGGCTTGGATGAGTGGCTGGGGAGTATGATGGGTAAAATGAGGGCAGAGTGTTCTGAGTTTCCACAGGTAGAAGGGCTGGGGTACGGGACGAACTGGTCTGTGTCACTGGAGGGATGAAAGACGTGTTGGCATTAATGGGAGGGGGTGGGTTCATTCCACTTTCAGCAATGAACGAAAAGCCAAAGTTCTGGGTTAGATGTTGGTCAGACACCAAGTTGTTGTCACTCCCGACTTGTGCACCATCTGCCATAAAACGCACAATGCTTCGTCTAGCTTCACTTCCGGGTTGAGAACGACCAAGAAGCACCCCACTACTCGGAAGTGTCAAAGAGCTTTCGGTTTCAAAAGGATTGCCAGGTCTTAGGTTACTTGAGCGAGGGCGATCTCCTTGGCGAATCTTTGTGCTTTGTTGATCTGGTGCAATTGGGTGGGGTCGCTGACTAACAGTGGAAAGGGACCTGGTTGACCCTGCAGCACGTCCTGATTCTGAACTGCTGTGTGGTGTTGGAGGAAGGGGTGGACCTGCCCTTGCAGGTGGAGCATGCAAAATTCCACTTACATGAGAAATATGGCCTTTGTTGCTGTCTCCTATACGTAGAGCAGGACCTTTCTGGGCATGATGCAAATTAGGACTAGACGATTTAGTATTAAGTTCTCCGGTGGAGGTCCCAGGTATACAGTTGTATTCTATAGTAGTGGGCGTACATCCTTGTCCAGCCCTCTGGTGTCCATTTTGGTCAGGCAGATTTGGGGTCAGAAGACTTTGCATGAAACTTTGGTGACATCCATCTTGTTCTCTTGCTAAACCTGGTCCAATATGCACACTTTGACTGAGATGATGTGGGCCTGAATATGTTCCACGAGGACGACCTTCTCCTGTGGCTCCAGTAGCCATCCTGAACCCTGCCTGCGACTGGGGACCTCTTGGAATTTGAGTCCCAGATTTGTCACCACTTCGAGAAACTTGTATGTCAAAGTTGCCAAGTTGGTGTCCACTCAAGAGGGTCTTGAATGGTCCACATTCATGTAATCTTTGTGAGTCTGCAGCATTGACATGTTCAGGTGGAAGCCGGCTCTGAGAATGAGGAATACCTGCTTTACCCCGTGAAGAATCCACATAACCCCGTAAATCAGGCTGTTCATGTCCATTGTTTCGAGGCGTTTGCAAATGCATACGTTGTTCACCTGCAGCACTTGTCTTTGCTATAAGAGCTTCAGCTGAATAACTAGAGAGTCGGTGGCGATCTTGACGTGATGAAGTGCAAGCAAGTTCCGAAGGTCGAGGGACAGAATTGCTTGCCTGGGAGGTTAACTGCTGCTCCATTGATCGGGACACCATTAGTCTTTGCATAGCTCCATGATCCTGACCAGGTTGGCGCTCAGACTGACCCAGGTGACTATTCTGATGTGACCTTGGACCAGCCTGCTGAGATTCACAATTTTTGTCCTGTCTACCACCAAAATGTTGCTGTTGTTGAATTTGTTGCTGAAGGTGTTGATGACGTGAATGTGAGTTCTGTTGCATTTGCTGCTGCTGCTGTTGATGGGACTGTTGTGGTTGGATCTGCTGTGCTTTTTGTTGCTGCTGCTGGTGATGTTGCTGATGTTGCTGCTGCTGTTGTTGTTGGTGTTGATGTGGAGGTGGTTGCTGTTGGTGCTGTTGCTTTTGCAAACCAGCATTTGGTCCCGTCTGGGCACCACGCACCACTCCCCTTTTCTTGTGAACATGCTGTTCTTGCAATAAATTCCTTTGATGAATACTGTGAATCTGAGGTTCTGTTTGGGACAGGTGATGTTGAAGCTGGTAAAGGTGTCTCTGTTCTTGTTGTTGGTGTTTTAAATAAGAGTTTCCAGTCAGACTCTGAGCTGACTGTGTATTGGTGTGGTGTGTATGTCCTTGCTGCAGGTGAGCCATACTTGCTTGTTCATGTGTTGGCATCTGAGTTGAGCAATGTCCCTCAGGAGCCCGGTTTACAGTGCTCATAAAATTGTTACTAGAAAACAAAGCTCCAACACTATCAGAATGGTTTCTTGTCATAACCACGGAAGTACTTGATGGCATCTGGCTTGCCATCATTTGTCCGTGGTCGGCAGCTTTAATGTCTACTCTGCCTAGGGTGCCTGGGGGGCATTGTTTTGAACGCTTACTTGGAAGAAGGAGATCGTCTTGGGCAGACCTTTTGGACATGTCTTTTTGATGCCGTTCAACCATTCCCACACTAACATGAGATTGCATTAGCACATTCTTTAAGGGGGTGTATTCATTCACGTGAGCGGTGCCTGAGCAGTTTGGAGGAGCTTGAGAGGATGACTGAGACGCCATAACATCAACACCCCCTGATGACGAAGCAGGTACTCGTTGTACCAAACTGGGTGATTGTGGATAAGGTTGGTTGGAGCTTGCTCTTATTAGGTTATTAACATTAAGGCTGGTCACCGTCACAGGCTGAGCATGTGGGTATGAACTGTTCTGTGAATGTCTACTACCAGACGTGCTATTTACCAAAGGCTCTACTGGGGGTACTCGGCCAGAGACTTGAGATGAAGATTTTGACATTGTTTGAGCAGTCTTCATCAATTTTACCTGCTGGTCAGTCATACCGTCTTTGCTGGATAGAGTAGATTGCATTTTTGGAAGGTCCCAATCTGCATTATTTATGGTTTTGTCGATACTGCATTCAGCGGTCTTCTTGCCAGGGCTGTCTTGCTCAAAAATGGCTCTTGCGGCCATTGCTAATATTTCCGCCTGCTCAGAAGTGAAAGTAAATGCACCAAAATTATTTGACGAGGCATTGATGTTATGACCTGGTGGTAGTAATGATGCCACAGAAAATCCCCTGCCCCCTGAAGCTCCATTCAGTGGCGATTCAGTCTGTCTGTTTGTTCCTAAAGGAGTCTCAAATGAATCACCTTGCATTGTGCAAATTCTTTGTGGAGGTGTTGTGTCTTTTTGACCAAATCCATCATTCTCCGTAACATTTTTCTGTGCAACACAATCAGGCTGTCCATCCTTAGAAGGCGGCATGTTGACACCGGAGGCACTCAATTTAGTGTCCAGACAATTTCCATGACAGAGATTTAACATAGACGTATTCCTTGAATTTTGGAGATTCATTGACTTGAAAGGGTCTGAGGATTCCTGAAACTGGGCAGATCGAACTGGCAAAGAGGGTTTTGAGACAGGAGTAGAATGTACATCAAAAAGCTTCTGAATTGGAGTAGAATCCCTCAATTCTTCTGTTCGGCAAAGATTATCTTGTATAATGCCTTGATTTGGTATAGCTGAGGCTGCCGACCCAACTTCAGAGGAATCAACATTAGAATCAAAGTCTCTACTCGGCACATGGGCATTACCTGATAATGAAGGTTGAAAAGGTGCAGAATTAACAGATTTACCTTTCGAATTAATTTGCGTAGAGCTTGCTGTACTCTGTAGAGTGGAACACTCACTTAAAATTAGTGGCGATTGACTTTTATCTTCATTGTTTACACATATAATATTTGAGGAAATGCTTGTCTGACTGACAGTCTCATTACAGAATGTTGCACAGTCTGAAGAATTGACAGGAACCGATGCAGAATTGGACAAAGTTGCAATAGCTTCAACAATCACTGGAGAAGAACTACAGGCTGTTAAACAATCAATCTGGGGTCCAACAACAGGAGCACCTGTCTTTTTGTTTAAGCTCTCGGAATTTGTAGAAACAATGCTACCCTGAGTAGAAGGTACCGGTGAACCAACAGTGACGGTACTATCCAAAGTAACATCAACAGATTTTGGTTTCTCGTTGGAAATGTCTCCAGAATGCACCAAGCGCTTTAGAATGGATCCCTTTGATAAAGGTAAGATGGCAGAGGTGTCCACAGACTTTGGGCTGGTGGAATTGACACTAACAATTGAAAAGTCACTGGTTGTAGATCCAGCATTCACTTGGTGAGAGGCAGTCTCTACACGAGTCTCATTACCTTTACTGAGGTCTTCATTACAGTAAGAATTTTTTTGCTTACTGCCTGCATCGTTTACAACCAAAGGTTTACTTCTTGTTGTTCTAGACACACTTCTCCTCGTTTTAGATTCTTTCCTCTTAGGCAATCTTGCTTTCCTCAGAGACAATTGTTTGGACTTCTTAGACGTCACAGCTGCATTTTTCTGCACAATTTTAACAGAACTTCTAGCTGCAGTCGACGGCAGAGAAACAGAAGAATGTGTTTGAGTGGAAGTGCTAACTTCTGATCCACATGTTGGATGGGGATGTACAGCAGTGTAAGGAGCTGAAGTAACCGTGTACATTTTACCTTGACCTGACGCCTTTGGAATACTCTGGCTCAGGCTAGTCAAAGCACCCAAACAATTCATTGTGATATTTGAGGGTGCCTCCTCACAAGCTGGCTGAATGAATGGGGTGATGGTTTGACCAGATGTGGAGTTTCCTTTGTCTGGTGAGGGCTGCAAAACATAAACCTGGCCATTCACAGTGATTGTCTGAGGTGCTTGTGTTTGCGGTTGAGTTAATGGCCGTGGAAGAATATGTAGCAGCTGCTTAGTCCCGGTTGTCTGCGTGTTAGTTGAACTGATAGAAGTAATCTGACTAGGTAACGTTTGGGTTGTAGTCGATACACAGGCAGTTGGATGACTATGTGTTGCAGGTGGCAAAGCCGGTGTCTGGATTATGACAATATGCTGGCAAGGTGTCTGTTTATTTGCGTCCTCTCTTATAACTTGTGGAGCTGGACAAGCGCTTCCCTGCTGCAAAATAACAACATGGGCGTTGTTTTGAGAAGAAGAGGTCACTGATGCGGGTGTTTCATCGGAATTCACTTGTAAAAGCTGCATGTTCTGCAACGCTGGCAGTGTGGCAGCTTGTGGCTTAGGCACCAGGGCAGGCTGAGAAGGTGGGCGGATGATTGGTTGAGCTTTAGGCACCACGCTTAGATGTAACTGAGGCACAATGGCAGACTGGGCTTGGCTCACTACTGTAGGTTTGGAATGTGCTTGAGTAGCAATGGCAGGTTGAGCGGGACTCCTCAATTTTATGGAGGGTTGACTGAGAGTTGACTTTGATTGAGTTTTCGGTAATAAGGCAGGTTGTGTCCGAACAGATGACTGAGAAAGGCCAAGCTGTGCATCTACAGATGGCTGATGGACTACTACAGCTTTGGATACAATAGCTGGTCTTGGCAAAAGCGATGACATCGTAGAAGCCGACGGAACAGGGATGTGTGTTGGCTCTTGACTTAGCAGTTGCATAGAAATTGATGATTGATTAGAATGATGTTTGATAGCTTCTGTTCCAACCGAAGACAGGGAAATTTGTTGAGAGTTGCATGAAATCCTGGACCCATCTGTCGCCACTGCCTGAGAAACAGGTTGCACCGTATTTCCAGCAAGTTGTAGTGTCGTCCATGTTGTCTGAGTACTGCTTGTTGTCCTGGTTCCGGTAAGGCCAGAGCTTGTCGCCAATATCGAACCGCCAGATGAGGCTTCAGAATCCTGTGAGAGAATGGTGGTGGTGGCAGCAGGAACCAGTGGATTATTAATGACAACTTGAGGCAAAGAAGATATACTAAGTATTTGATGGAGTCCAGCAGCCATCGCTGGTTTAGTGGCAGAAGTAAAGGATGGTGTGGGGTTATCAGGTTGAAGCAGTGGAATGAGTGGAGTGGTAACAGCAGGCTGGGGGCATAAATTCTGAAGAGTAATGTAGTTTATCGGAGTGTGTAGTTTTGGTGTAGTGGGTGTCAGAGGAGAATACTGTTCAACGATTGTAAAACATGACTTCGACACGGCAGGAATCAATGTTGCCACTGGTATCTGGGAAGATGTGGAGGAAACCACTACTTGAGGTTCATTTGTAGTTCCAGCAGTTTGGCCCATGCTCTTCTGAATTTCCAAAGATGGCTGAAGCATTTCAGCATTCGCTGGACATTGATCAATGTGGACAACTGAACGCAATGTAACAGGAACTTCCCTTGTAGGACAGGCACTGTTGCCATTAGAATACACAATTGTTCCCATTGATGTCAAGTGAGTTGGAGAGACTTTGGCAACTTTTGCACTGCGCTGCTTCCCTTTCCAGTGTATTGTTGGGTCATCCAAGAAGTTGATGTCATTAGCTTTGAGGAGCTCAATATAATGAGCACTTTCCTTCTGTAGGTCCTCGAGCTGATGGCGTAAACGCTTGATCTCATCCGCTGTAAGAAAGAAACAAAGTGAGTGAGTTTGTCAGCACACATTTCAAACAATCGAAATTTTTGTTAGAAGACATAGAGCTCCATAATAACTCACCTTGGACTTTGTCTCCTCCATTCAGCAGCATTTCATCATTCTGACGCTTGAGTTCAGTAATATAACGAAACGCTTCTCCCAGAATCATATTCTTGCTCTAAATAAAAGCATAATAGTGAGGGCCATTGATAAAGCAGCACTTTAATTCTAGATAAAGATGAAGTGTGTGTAACCTGTTTCAGAGCCTGAGAGCATGGTAGAAGTTCTCCAATGCGGTTGATTCCAGAATTTATTTTCTCTTTGCGATTTCTTTCCCCTGCAAAAAAAAATATATATGTATATTTCAGCTTCTATTTATTTTAACTATTAACTATTTATTTAGTTGTGTTACCTGCATTGTGTATTTCTTTGTTTTTCTTGCGCCTAGTATATTTAACACATTCAACAATGAGTTAAAACATCTAACACACAAACTAAAATGGCTCTAACACAAACTATAATAGAAAAGATTGTTGTATAGTTTCTGCAAATATTAGTTCTATTTCGTCAAAATCACTAATTAAGAAGGTTTAGGCCAAAGATTATTAAACCAAAAGCAGTTCAGTACCGTTTTGGGTTGCTTGCTTGACTCCGTATTATCTCTGGCATCCTGGCACTCACACACACGTCTGTCAATATAAAAAACACCAACACAAATCCACTCAATATCAAATAATGAATGTAGGAAAATGACGGCCAAAACACTTCTGCAGAATTACCTTTGTGCATCAAGCATTCATGTGAATTCAGCAACTTTGAACAGCAAAGAACCTCTGTGCTCCATACAAACCTGCCAAACAAAGCACACACACCACACACACACACACACACACACACACACACACACACACACAGTGAAATCAAGACAAAACGAAAAACTGATTTCCTACAAACTGGGACCAATTTGACAATCATGATCTACAAGAGTACACAAACACTGTACTCTCATTTATAAAATTCTACACGGTTAAAAAAATAAAAACACATAAGGATTTTCCCTAGTCAAAAACCCTGGATGAACAGTAACGTCAAACATATCCTCAAGCTTCGCAACACCGCCTTCAAGTCCGGCAACAAAATCTAATGCAACGAAGCCAGAGCCGAACTGAAGAGAGGCATCAAAGAGAGCCTACAAAGAGAAGATTAAGGAGCACTTCAGCGACAACAATACTAGAAAGATGGCAAGCCATTCAACACATCACAAACTACCAGGACAATAAATTTATGCCAGTAGACATGGGTGCTTCGCGAGCAGAGGAACTTCACTTTTTTGCTTTTTTTGCTTGTGCCAGACCCAACGAACCCAGAAAACAACAGTCTGATCCTTCACGAGCATGAACTGAGACGACTGCAGAGTTCTGTTAACCCCCAGAAAGCGGCTGGGCCCGACGGAGTACTGGGTAAAGTCATAAAGGATGTGCCAACCAGCTGTCAGGCATTTTCACTAAAACATTCAACTGCTCCCTCTCTCAAGCCTTCGTCCTGGCCTGTCTGAAAACGTCAACCATCATACCGGTTCCCAAGAAGACCAGCTCATCTCTCCAACTCCATCATCAAATTGACTGATGACACCACCGTGGTTGGGCTCATCTACGAGGTTTTAGAGTAGAGGTTGAGAGGTCTGTGTGGTATTCAGAGAAAAACCTCACACTGAACATCACAAAAACCAAGGAACTTGTGCTGGACTTTCTCATCAATGGAGCAATGGATTACTGCCAAATGTATATTTTGTCAATTGCATTTTTCTTGTGTTCTTGTTATTGTATCTTGTGTTTTATATAAATTGTTTCTCACCTTCTATATTTTGGACCATATTTTAATGTATTGTAGTTGTTTAACATATTGTTATTTTACCATCTTTCTTTTTGCACCAAACGAAGGCATTCTATTCCGTTGTATTCTATTCCATTTGTTAATTCTGGCATACACATCCATTAACTATGACATGCAGTGAAATGATTTGTACAACTGCCTGAGAATATAAAATATGATAACAATAAGATATAAAAAAGGGATAAGCATAAATATGAGCCAGAGGTGGTATTATCATGCAAATAGAGAGCTGAAATTGGTAAGCTGTGCAAACTGTTACTGTACAATCAGAAATAAATCTAATGAAATATGCTTATTTAATGTGCAAGTTGCGTGTAAAAGACAATTAGGTTATAGTTTCTTAGTTATTGTACGTATGCTTCGAAGAAGCTATAAAACAAACCGGCTTTCCGATTTTAACCAAAGTTTTACATTTACAGATACGTAGACGTAGATACAACTTGAAAATAAATCTCATGAGTGCCATATTTCGGCTTCATAACGCCAGATTAGCATGTGGAGCTCTTTAACACTGAACCGGGTAGCGGACTTAGCCAGATAGCATTAGGTAAACAACATTGTACTGAAAAGAAGAAACTTAAACAAAACAAACTACGGGAAACAAAGGCAACGGCTGCAGAATTTACAATGCGATTCAAATCGCCGAGTGACAAAATATTCGCTCGGTGCAGACACAACTGTGAATTGAAATGTAAACTGACAGCGAGCTAACACTTCTGCTAACAACTCTCAATGCTTTCATGCCTCGGAACAATGATTTGCACTAATATCAATAACCAAAACTAGCGGGAGTTTGATTATTAAGAGGGTCGTACCGAGATCATCTCCATCCTCTGCACTTTTAAGGTTCCCCGTCAAAACTTGGATCCTGAACAATTCACTCCATTTCAGACCTAGCATTTAGCTGCCAGTCACAAAACAACGAGGCGGGGCTTCCGTCTGGTCCAATCACAGTCGCGGAAGGAAGGCGCTCGGTCAATCAATTCACGAGTCCGAGGAAAGGGCGTGATTGAGCGTGACGTCATTGAGATAAGCGCGTACTTACGCGCATGTCAGTGGATTTTAAAAACATGTGCGATTTATGCATTTGAATTCAACAATAAAGGGCAATATGACAAAACAATGATTGTAATATACGGCATAGCCTGTTTGCTAATTGAAAATCTCGAAATAAAAAAAAAATCGAGTTAAAATGTGCTTATGTTAAAAATGTAATTTCATTATTGAGTGACTCGAATTCAGTCTATTATTTGGGATACCGAATAGCATCTAATGTTCCAACTTGTGAAAATTAGCGTTTAATGTGTTGTACATAAAATCATCACCCAAAAAAAATAAATATTGCAAATATTATTGTTTTATTTAGAGGTTTAAAAGTCTTACAATATAGAACTCCAGAAAAAGATAAAATTTTCCAAAGGAAGATGGAACAAAACAAAAATGAACCATGCGTTTACTACAGCTAGGAGGGCATGTCTCCTTTCGCATGCACCAAGCAGGGGCTTTTTCTGGGATCTGGTTTTAGAAGTTTTACTAAATAACTTGCAAAACTGTACCATTTCCACAAAGTGCGTAGAAACTGATGGTAATCAGTGAACATCACTGAATCAGACGGCACCAGCGGGGCATGACTTCTCCGACAGTAACAGGAGAAAAGCAAAGAAACGACTGCAAAACACTCCAGGAGGAGTTAAAAACCAGCACGTCTCAGACTCGTCCTGGTGGAAGAAAAAATACTGGAAAACCACATCCACTCAACACAACCATAAAAGTACATTCACACCAAACCCTTAATCGTCAAACGGCCGTCGTATAGTAGCGTTGCTGCAAACCCCAGGAAAAGCCCCCACTCAATCCAGCAGTTAAAAAAAATGGGGGAAATTAAATAATGGGCAAAAAAAAAAAAAAAA
>SOMO01000119.1:36695-46767 GCA_028128575.1 Paedocypris carbunculus
ACTTTCCTAACATTCCTAACAGTTTCCTAACTATTAGCCAATGGCTAAAGACTACTAGTTCTAGCAATTCCTAACACTTTCCTAACAATTCCTAACACTTTCCTAACATTCCTAACAGTTTCCTAACTATTAGCCAATGGCTAAAGACTACTAGTTCTAGCAATTCCTAACACTTTCATAACACTTCCTAACACTGTCCTAACATTCCTAACAATCCTAACACTTTCCTAACGATTAGCCAATGGTTAAGAGGCCATTTGTCGAAACTGAAAAGCCAATGGCTAAAGACTTCTGGTCGGGGCAAAGAAGCCACTGGTCGAACTCTAGAGCCAATGGCTGATGACTTCTGACCAGGCAAAGATGCGGTTAGACTGCAAAGAAAATTGCATCACGCCCAAATATAGCTACATCTGCGCGAAAACACACCGTTGTGAAGAAAACAACACCATTGTCAGGAGAGGAGAGCAGTTCGAGTTTGAGGAAAAGTTCCATCCTGTGGTCCTTTGTTCGATTGTCTGATCCGTAGCGTAAGTACAGTTTCACGCATCATCACAGAAAAGCGGTACATCGTAGACAGAGAGAAGAAACGTTTTAAATATCTAGAATCTGCAAAAGTTGTCTAAACAAATATGTTGTGTTGGAAAATAAAAAGAGTTTTACTTTATTGTTTCAGATATACTGTATAGGCATGACCAAGACGGGAAAACCCGATGCGTACTGGCATGATATCATGCTGAAGTATGCCCAAGGGATGTACCACGGACAGACTTATCTTCTCGACATCTTTGGGAAAAGAATCCCTTGCAGATGCGGGTATCACAAGGTACGTATGTGTTGATAAAGTACATTATTCTACCTCGACTGGCGAGCGTAATAATTTAAAAATGCTTTGGATTTTTACATTTTAACCCACTGGTTACGTGCTGCAATAATATGTGAGAAAGATGGATGTTTGTGCTTGTGTTTATTAAGGGGGAAAAATGCATGCTTAGTGAAGTTTTGTTAAGTAAAGTAGCTGAAATTAACACTGAAATTAGCACTGCGAGTTTATATGTACTTTCTGAATACTGTTCCATCAGACTAGCTGTACAGTGTTGTTTTAGCCTGATATAGATGTCGAATTAAAAAAATGTTGAATGATTTTTGATGACAGATGAGCGTGTGGCTGTGGAATACTTGCTGACCCAGTCAGGCAGAGGAGACCTACACTCGTCACTGACGCACGGTGAACTCACGCCACCAGAGACGGATGGAGTGTCTGGACGTCACCATATGTGATGGATTGGACCTCAATTTATACATGACTCACTTGACCGTTCCAGCACTCATGATGATTCCATGAGCTTGTCTCTGGTCAGTTTTCTTGAATATTCCTAATTTAAAATTGCTCCTGAAGATTACTTTAAATTAATTACAGTACATTACATTAAAGAATAATTTGTTATGCCAGCGTAAATTCACCTGTACTGGACCTGCAACATCAACGGCACCATAAGGGATGGCTTCCTCTGGGGTATCCGATGTCTCGACCACCGCCACCACCTCACGGATGGACTTCTGTTCCACCAGGACATCTGATGTCTGCACCGCCACCACCTCACGGATGGACGGTAACAAGTAAGTCTCAAGTCACTGCCCTCGAGTCCCAAGTCAAGTCCCAAGTCAGGGACAAGCAAGTCTCGAGTCAAGTCCAAGTCAATAGCTAACATGTCTCAAGTCGAGTCCAAAGTCCTACGGTTTGACTTTCGAGTCTTTTCGAGTCATTTTAACAGAAAAATAAAAAGTATACATTATTTATACTTGATGTAAGTTGAATCACCTGTATTTATTAAACAAACCTTTTTTAAATTAAATAATATTACATAAAGCTACAAATTATATTTTCTGAAAAAATGCTGCTCTCATCTGTACTAGTGGTGGGAAGTTCGATTCTTTAACTGAATCAATCTTTAACTCTCGAACTGTAAAGTGAACAATTCGTTTTGAGTCATTCGTTAATTTTATACAGCAATTTTGCACTGTTGCCGAGACAACAATTTACAGCGCTCTCAAACAAAACACTACACAAATGACAACATGGTTTGCTTCAGCGGACAACATATGAAACACAAAATGCCACAAAGCAATTAAAATAATTTGAAAACCTACCAAATACACACCACATTAACGTGATCTGTGTCCTGCATCTTTTGTGTTAAAAGATATGATGCCATTGTTGTGTTAACAGCGCAACAGTCACATGACAAATGAAAGAATGAACAAACTATTTTGAACAAACCACAAACAAACTGAGGTGGTGCTGCTCGCTACAGAGTCAGTGCGTCTCTGCTGTCGAACGACCAATCGTTCACTGAGGGACATTTTGTTAATTTTGACACATTTGTTAATAAAGATGACACATCACTAATCTCCCCAGAATATACAAGAAAATACTCNGATAGTCTTGACGTTCATTCAAAACGTACCTTTGTGCAGCTTCAGGTGTCGAACAAAGTTGTGGAAGTTGTGGCGTCTCCGTCTGCAATATTCGACCCGCATGTTTTACACACTGCAACTCGTTGTTGTTGTTGTTGTTGTTGTTGTTGTTGTTGTTGTTGTTCACCTCGTCATTTTACAGCCAGACAAAACTATCTTTGGTATCATTTTACTTATGCCGCGTTGCGTTCACGTTGTTGTTGTTGTTGTACTCGCAGTGGACGCGGTCAAATTCAAAATTCAAAACACACGCCAACACTTTGATTGGACGTGCCGAGTGCGCGCATGCGCGCGAATAATCGCAAACAAAAGTAGCGACTTTTCAAGCTAGGTGGCAAGTCTTTGCAAGTCAATAGGCGCAAGTCCAAGTGAAAGTTTTTTGTGTTAAAGTTCAAGTCGAGTCTGAAGTCACCAAATTCGTGAATCAAGTCTGACTCGATTCCAAGTCACATGACTCGAGTCCACACCTCTGGTCTGTCTGTCTACCAACCAATCTTATTTAGTCCCTTCACCGCTGCAAGACAAGCTCACCCAGATGAATGTACCGGACTCCATCTGCAGGTGGATCACAGACTTCCTCACTGACAGACAGCAGTATGTGAAGCTGGGGAAGCTTGTGATGCCCGGACCATCAGCACTGGATCCCCCCACTGCTATTCTCCCTGTACACACTGTGGAGTCCTTTCGCTTTCTGGGCACCATCATCAGCCAGGACCTCGAGTGGGAGCGGAACATCAGCTCCATCACTAAAAAGGCGCAGCAGAGGATGTACTTCCTGAGGCAGCTGAAGAAGTTCTGCCTCCCTGTGAAGATGCTGGTGAACTTCTACACTGCCATCATTGAATCCATCCTTACATCGTCAATTACAGTCTGGTCTGCTACTCATTGGTTGCCATCTCCCATCTCTCCAGGAGCTGCACATCTCCAGAACCCGGAGACGGGCAGCCAGGATTGTAGCTGACCCCTCTCACCCAGGACACGACCTCTTTGCGAGGTCCAATAATATTCACCAACGATCTTCATAATGTTGAACCTAAACGCCAAGCCTTACCACGAAGACAATTATGTTAACGTAAATCCATCATTCTAACACTAGATGTCGCTCCAACGCAGCACATTACGCGTCTCCCTGAAAACAAGAAAAACGGTTAAATTATCGAGAAAAATAAATCGATTTTGGCTCCCTTTTGTTTGCATCAGTTGACCAGAATATTCACAATTAAAACGGTGCAATTCAAACAGAAAATTACTCTCAAAAGTGTCCATAAATTAAAACGTTAAATTCTCGAATACATTATATTTTTATTCTCACCTTTCCTGGATTGTCTTAAAAGAACAGTCTGCTCTGATTATTTTGAGTTTGACTGTGTGGTGGTGGATATTATACAGTTTGAGGTTTTTACTTTGTGTGTGGAGGTCAGTGTGGCAGATGCGGAATAAAGTGCAAACACAGAGTCATTGTTCTGTATGTACAGCTGTCAGTTACCTCACAGGGTTAAAACACGTGTATTAGTAGTGAAACGTTGACCGTAGAGTGTATTGTTGGTGTGTGTGTGTGTNGAGAGAGATGTCACAATCCCGTATGTGCTGTAGCCACGATTGTGGATTGTCAATCGCGCGTGTGCGGATTTTAGCGTTTGACACAAAAACTATCAATTGCTGATGCACCTGTTGCTGCGTGTAATTAAAAAGTGATACAACCATTGTCAGACGATGTCACTTCGACCCGCCGGGTAATGGTTTTAAAGGAAGGTAAATTGAGGCAACGTTTTATTCACAAATACTCGGATTGCATTGTGTCTGAATCTGACGTTTTTCTAGCTCGGTCTGGGTGGAGCGCACGTGGTGGTAGCGTGGCCGAGCGGTCTAAGGCGCTGGATTAAGGCTCCAGTCTCTTCGGGGGCGTGGGTTCGAATCCCACCGCTGCCAAATATTATTTGATTTTGTAATTTAGTTCGTTTGTATTTTCTGCTGCTAATGTATGTCGGGGTGCTACATCTTCTCCTCAACGTTGCAATCAGTCCGAAAAGGACCAGTAGCTGAGCAAAAAGGCGCAAACTGGCTGGCTCATTCATCCCTTTACATCCGCCATTTTGTTTGTTTCATTAATATCCCACTTTAACACAACACTTTCGGCCTGTTGCTAGGATAAAAAAAAACTCCGCTCTTTTAATCGCCACTCACACGTCGACTATAGAAGCCGTGTCCACGTAAGTTAAACGTCCTTTCTTAACATTCTCTCGCCAGGCGCCGCATCCTCCATCTCCTCATGGTCACATCTTCCAACGCGCAGCTTCCCGGATGACGAGTGACGTCAGCGAGCCATCTTTGTTCGTCTAATCCTACTATCTATTTTTTATGTGTACATAGTGACAGAAGCAAGTAGCGACGGAGCGCCCTTATTATAAAGGGAATAATATTCAGGCGCGGCAGAGCGGGGGAACATCTACGGAGCTTCAAAAAACACGGAATATTGCGGCATCAGTGGAGTAACCTGGAGAGAGCGTTATTTATCCCGGAGACGGGGAGAAACGCCTGAAGCAGCGCGTTCATCCACACACTTCTCAAAGACGCACATCAACCCAGGTTCAAAATGTGAGTATTGCTCGATTCTGTTTTACGGGTATCGCTTGCATAATTCGAGAGACTTCCAAAAAATACGATTGGATTGCCAAAGAGAGATATGTGGTTCAACACATCTCTGTACAATTAATCCTAATCCGTGTGTTTTGACCGTTATTTTTAAATGTCCATCACCGTTTGTGCGTTTCCCTCGCTTGTTTGGTTATAGTCTAGATATAGTATAAAAATTGCGAGATTTTCTTCATTGCACCCCATGAAAGCAGCTCCTTTCATTTATGTTAATGAAAATATATTTCCTGAGAGATTGGATTCTGTGTTTTTTCGGTGTTTCATGGATTGTGTTTGAATTGAACGACGGTAGAATCACGCCTAGCTGCCGGATTGGACTGGTTTGACTGGAAATGTCAGTGGTCTTTTTAGATTTAAAAGAGTATTTCAAAGATGACCGTATCAAACGGGATGAACATATACCCACGTATAATTGATTTGTATTTTCAATGTCAATTCAAAATCAAATTAAAATGCCCCACCATCACCCGAGGGCCTCGATGTCGCATTGGTGGCATCAGAAAGTGAATCTTCACAAATTGACACGTCAAAGCATCGAGAATTGTCATGTTTGGAAATACATGGTAAAGGCTATTTTAAGACTAAACTCGAGGCGCGGGATCGCACGCGCGAAGTGGGGGTTGGTAAATCCTCGTGCGCTCGAGCTCACAAGGTAATTTACGCAATAAAATGCGTTATATACTGGGGTTTGAATTTCAGCATTGTTTTGTTATATATTCTTTCTACATACACAGTCGGGCCTTTATAAACTCGCTATTTTTTTCGTTAGATTAAGGCGAAGTGCTGTCACTGGGGGCGCAGGTGCTTCACTGCAGAATAAAACGCCATTGAGTGTTTTTCAGTCACGCTCGTGAAATATTTTCACTAATCGACTCTGTAAACGACCCACGTTTAATAATATATTTATGTAACTATACAACAGCCTCCTGGGCTTGAATGACATCAGTAATATATTGTTTTACCTTTCTAAGCACAGTAAACACCCACAACTAGCAATTTATTCACAAGTGTAATGATCTCGTTTAGGTAAGAGACAAAATGTGTTGATTATGACGCATCGATGACAGAGGCACGCGCAGGCGCGCGCTGAGGACCCGTGTGGGGGTGGGGATGTTGTCCCCATCATTGACGTGACCCTGTCTTCACCAGTCCGATGTTAAAAATCCCGTTTATTCACGGAAACGATGTTCTATGTGTGTACAGTCAGATAAATGAGCTCTATACTCACTTCTTCGTTTTCTTCTGAAGAACTATTGAAAAAATGTTGCATAAGCGGTTTGTAATGTATAAATTAAGTCTTCTAAATTTGCAATGTCTTTAATAAACATCCTCAGAATAAAGACCTGTATATCATAGAATGTTGTCAGAATATAGAGCATGTTTTATGTCTTGATGAAAAAAATTATGATCTTTATAGATCTTTATTGATGAACTGTTGCTTCAGTTAGTTCTAGTAGGTAAATGGTATATTTGAAATTGTTCACTACAATTTCTACTCAGACATACTTTACGTAAGCACTTCAAGTAGTGGGGATAGTATTTTTACCCCCAGAAGAGGTTTGGTGATTAATGACATTGTTTTAGTCATTTTAACATTTTCTACTCATGATCAGTGCAACTTTTATAAGCTTAGCGTGAAAAGATTGACTGGAAGTGAAGCTTTAACATGGATTATGTGGAGGGATCCATCAGAGGTGACCTTTACACAGAGTCTTGTCGACCTCTAGTGGATGAAATTGCATTACATTGACTATTACTAAATGTGCATGTTAATTTTAATTCATAGGAATGAAAAATAGGTTAACAAAAGGACAAATGGGCAATAACCGGTAGAAGCATTTAGAAAAAAAAGAATACAAGCATTTAGAAATGACAATATTCTACACTAATGAAATATCTTTAGAAAATATATTAGATACATATTAGACTCTGATGTAATTACACAACTGTGAACCTAAAATACCTATACTAAATAATTAAAGTTTTTTTTTTAATGAAAAAGTAGTTTAAAGCGGCTACCATAATACGTATACATAATACAGGCCCCTCGGGACTGTACACACACCACTTTACTGTACTGATGAACATCTTGGTTAAATCTGCAGGTCTGCCCCTGCCGGTGCTCCTGCTCCAGAAGGAGGAAGTCAAGCTCCCCCTAACCTCACCAGCAATCGTCGCTTACAGCAGACACAGGCTCAGGTGGATGAGGTGAGTTGGATCGTTCTTTGCGTGTCTTATTTGATATGGAAACCAATGGAAAAACTATTTTCATGAAGAACTATCACTTTTCCAGGTGGTGGACATCATGCGTGTGAACGTAGACAAGGTCCTGGAGAGGGACCAGAAGCTGTCAGAGCTGGATGATCGGGCTGATGCCCTCCAGGCCGGAGCTTCACAGTTTGAGACCAGCGCTGCCAAGCTCAAGAATAAATACTGGTGGAAGAATGCCAAGGTGAATGTTCTAAAATGCTTCCCTGAAGGTCAACGTATGATATAGTATATCAAAACTAATTCATCATATTTAATATATTGTATTTGATATGTGAGTGAAATCTGTTGGTTTGATATAATTTCCTTTAAACAAGTTTGTAGTGGTCAATTAAGTATAGATTACTGTGAATTAAGATGAACAGATAAGGACAAACTTGTTGAATGATTTTAGTGTATCTTAATTAGTTGTGATAAGGTTGTTTAAAAATAGTCATATCAGTATCCTTGAAAAACACAAATTTAATTTATTGCGTAGTTTCTCAAGCTTTTTATTTGAAAATGTTTTCCAGATGATGATTATTCTGGGGGTGATATGCGTGATTGTCCTCATTATAATCATTGGTAAGATCAAATCTTCTCTTCAATATTCACATTTTATGTGTTCTATGTCACATTTTTTTTTATTTTTTTTAGAGAATAAAAAAAAAAAAAAAAAAAAGTCGTGCCTGTAAAATATTTTTTTTGTAATATTCATATATGGTATGTCTTTTTTCGCAGTGTACTTCAGCACCTAAACACAATGTTGTCCCTCCCCTCCGAGCTTCTGATCGCCCAATCCCGCGCCACAAAGAAAACAGAAAAAAGAAGAGAACGACTTCTCAGTCTCCATTTATTTGCCCTGCCCTTGAAGCCCCCGAATCTAGCCCCCCTCCCACAGCCGGACCCCTGTCAGTCCTCGTCTGTCCCGTCTGTGAGTGTGTGGCCAGTCTATTCTGTAAATATCTTTGGCTTTTCTTCAAAAACCTTAAGCGAAACCCTCGAACCCTTAGAGTACGACCAGACCAGGCCGGAGATATTCCAGATGTTCCGAAACGTCGCTTTGGATTTAATGGTTTTTGTAGTTTGCGTGAAAGTGCGTTTGTAATATTTTCTTAAGTTTGTAAGACTTATTTTGCTTCAGGTTTGAACTACTGCCTCTTTATCTGGGTGTTTGTATCTTGCACGCTCTCGTTCACTATTTCTTCAGTGTTGGTGTCATTTTGCACAAGCGATAGATTCTCCAGGAACTAAAGTGATATTTCCACTTTCTCTCCCTTATATTCTGTCTGTCTTTTTCTTTCATTCTTTCTTTACATCTTTCTCTCTCTCTCTCTCTCTCTCTCTCTATCTCTCTCTCTCTCTCTTTCTCTTTCACTTTTTCTCTCTCTCTCCACCAACAGTACTTAGTTAACTGCCACAAAACGGACCAATAACTGTAGATGTCTTAATTTAATATTTTTAGTGTCTTATTGCTCGTAACATTCCTTAAAAGCAGAGAAGAATTATTTCGCCTGGTAACGGCATCCAGTGTAAAGCATCTGTTTTTGTCTTAACAGATTAAACAAGTCTTAAGAAAGTACAACTCGTGCAAAATATTGTGAGATCCAATAAGATGTTGATCAAAAGCAAGTAATTCTTTTAAGTGGAAGTGGTCGACAACCACTGATTTCTGCAATTAGAGATTTAAAGGCCAGAGACATGAGGGGCGGGGCTTAGCGAAAAACCGGAAATGACATCACGCACAAACGTTTGTTTCTGATGGCGCTTGTAACTAATTCAATGACAGGGAGAAAACCACAAGTTATGTCACTTATTAGCCTGTACTGCCAAAATCTCACCCCATCACCCAAAGCACAGTCGACTGATCTCGCGGCTTCAGTGTGAGCTAGTTTCGAAATCTAGATACTGCCTTTAATAGTTTTTTGGTTTGTATTTCTTTATAAGTGTAGCGATAGATTTTTGTACAGTTTATTTTTTTCACGTAGAGCAAACGAGAAAAGGGACCAGGACTTCCGTCCGTGTGCCTGTTTGTTGAGTTCCGCTGTAGTTCCCACACTGCCAAGCACCTGAGGCGACTTGATCTTTTCTTCTTATCCCCATCGTTCCGGTTTGCTGGCGTGTGTGTCTATTTTGACTTACACACCTCCATTAGAACCAGCCTGATGCGTTCATTCTCTAATTCATTTGCTTTCTCCCTGTTCACCATCTCCTCGTCTTGGTCCTTGTTGAGATTTGGCTTCATCCTGAAAGATTAGGCTATTTAGAACGGCTGTTGGCATGGCAACCGTTTGAGATAAACTGCTGAGAGGACAGCGATTAGCTAATTGATGCTGACAGGAGGTGGGGTTATTTCACCCAGGGGCGGGGCCAGTGTTGTTTTCCATCAAGGTGGTTTGTGATTTCTCGTTTTTTGAGGATGATCATTGGCTCAAACTTTGAATTGAAACAGTGGTACACCGCCAGCAAACTCTTTAGACATCTTTTCATTTCATCATTTTCTCTTTAGTGCAAAGAGAGAGCCTTAGAACTTTTCATTTATCCTCCCAAGGCTGCTTGTTCATTTTTTTGTCTTTTAAAATGACCAAAGATCATGGTGAATAATGCTTATGCTGCCAACTGCCATCACAAACAGACAAAGGGATGAACATTTTCCCAGATCTCTGGTTTTTAAAAGGACAATATAAAGAAAAAATAC
>SOMO01000119.1:49614-61198 GCA_028128575.1 Paedocypris carbunculus
CACACACACACACACACACACACACACACACACACACACACACCACACAATATTAGTATTTTAAAGACAATGTAGCACATTATATACAGTACATTTACGTACCTGCATGAGGCACACAGTATGTACAAATACATAAATATTATATTTTATTAACTTTTGAATTGTTTTCCCTATAGGTCTCTATCTACTGTTCCACTCAAAGACTAAGTAGGAGCCTTTAAACTCAATTTACATAATTGTTCCACCACACAATCATACAACATCAAAATTCACAACTTGCTTTGTCGGCATTTGCAATTCGTAAGACAAATGTGAACTGTACTTTTAAAAATGAGTACTGACAACTTTCAGCCACCCGTGAGCAGTGGCTCTAGCAAGATATCAGCACATAAGAAAAGCCAAAGGACTGTTTCTCAAAGAACGAATGAGAGTCTGGCTAACCACAGCCAGTTGCAGCGCCCCAGGCTGGACATTTCTACAGTACCTCATCCAGCACACTCCGATGACACCGATGCCCACTCCAGTGGCAACGATTCGGCCGAGAGAGAGGGGGAAGGCCACGGAGAAGGTGACGTGTCCACCTGTAGCTTTCGTAATGGCAAGAGTTCCACCACGGAGAGCAAGAGGTATAAAACGCCGTATCACTCTTACAATTGGGTCATTTTGATGGTTAAAAGATTTTTCAAGGATGTTTTGTACTCTAATGTTGGGTACCAGTCATTATGACTTTAATGCAGACAACAAAGAGATAAAAGATTGTTCAAGGACAAGGCGAAGGTTTTACATATTATATAAGTATTAAAAAAAAATCACTCTTTGGGTTCAGCAAGTCAAACCAATACCAAATATTATTTTAGGTTGTTTTTTAATTCACCTTAATATATTTTAATTTTTAACATTATATGTATAATATGTTACACGTGTATAACTTTAGTTTTAAAATTAAAGAATTCATACAAATTCTAATTAATTCATTATACATTTTTGAGGATATAAATACCCACATTTATTTATTTTTTTTTATTATTTTTATTTGTATTTAATTATTTTTATTATTATTTTCATTTTGACATTGAATGTATTGATTTAGTTCCAAATGTAAAAGTATAATAAGTTATAAAAACTGAATGTTTTGGTTTTTCAGATTTTTTTATGAACCAATATTTTTGAAATGCACACACACACACACACACAATTACAAATAAATAATACTCAGTTAAGTAACCTCTAATTGTGTTTTCTCAGCTCGAACGGAAACAGCCCCTCTCCACCAAGCAGTTCCGTGTCCTACAGTCTTTTAAGTGGCAGCTCTGAGCAAGACCAGCCCACGTCACTCGTGCCCGGCAGTGACCAGCCGGCACGGTTGCAGACCCAGAGGGAGCTACTGAAGGCCCTGCGCGAGCTGAAGATTCGGATGCCAGCTGAATGTCGGAGGAAAGGACGATCGAGCACTCTGGCCTCCCTACAGTACGCGCTCAGCTGTGTCAAACAAGTACGAGGTGAGTAAAAAAACCTTGAAGAAAAAGATTTATTTGTTAGGACAATACCATATTTTTTGGACTATAGGGTGCACCGTCAATAACAGTCCAGTTCTCTTTTCTCATCCTATCTTTTTAAGTGTGCCATAGGGTCTAAAAATTGTGGCAGGTTTGTATATATGACTGTTCTTTTCTTCTTCTAGCCAATCAAGAGTATTACCATCAGTGGAGTGTTGAGGAGAGCCATGGGTGTTGTTTGGACCTGTCGTCGTTTACCATAGAAGAGTTAGACAACATAACCTCAGAGTACACCCTTCAAAACACGGTAATCTGGATAGATGTGAGACCACCGGAGACCCCAAGGAAGAGGAGCTTATCGGTCTGATTTTTTTTTTTCAGGACACATTCTCTGTGGCGGTGTCTTTTCTTTCTGGTAAAGTGGTGTACATCTCACCACAAGCTGCGTCTCTCCTGCGCTGTAAACCAGAGAAGCTCCAGGGGGCGCTGTTTTCCGAACTGCTCGCTCCCCAGGACGTCAGCACCTTCTACAGCAGCACGGCTCCTTGCCGCCTACCACCGTGGGCCATGTGTGCAGGAACTGGTGGGTGCACACTCATTTGTTAGTTGCTATTCCAAGCAGCAGATACACCTTTGCGGAAAAACGTCGTTTCGGGTCATATGTATAAAATCACATTACATGTTCTTGCACCCCTGCAGCCTCACAGGTGGACTGCACAGAGGAAAAGTCCATGTTTTGTCGGATCAGCAGAGGGAAAGACAGCGACGGTGAGGTGAAGTTCTACCCCTTTCGCCTGACTCCGTATCAGCTGACCCTGAGGGACTCGGACACTTCCCAGCCGGAGCCTTGCTGCCTTCTTATAGCAGAGAAAGTTCACTCCGGTTATGAGGGTATGATTTATTTTCCAGTGCAGTGAGCACTTGTTTTAGCCTTGATAAAGCTTGAGAAAATCATGACAGAGAGATTGAATTTTTACTTCAATGCAATGGGTTTTCAAAACAAGGTTTAAAAAATGGGATTAAAAACATTTGTTCATTGGAACCAGGGCAGGGAGAGGTTGAGTTTAAGGCCTGGTCTGGCTTTTTTTGCATGTTTTTAACACATGCTCTGGTTTAGAGATTAGGGTTTATGGTCTTTTCTTTTTTTTTTTTTTTATCCCGTTATAAAGATACTAGGATTGACTGAAGGTCCTAGTGACCCATGCGCCTTTCTATTGCATGCATTGCTTTTCCATTTCTGGGTCACATGTAGTTGGAGCCAATCCCAGCAACTCTCTCTCAAGGTGGAACTTGCACCTTGGATTAGGGACCAACCAACAACCACAGAACGAGAAACACACATTCACACTCTCACTTACACCTGTGGGCAAATGAGAGGAAACCCAGCACAGAAAGACCCAGACCGGGCAGGGAACTTAAGTCTCGAACTGTTCTACTTTCAGTGAGGCGACACCACCACCCAATATATGAATTCAAATAACCAGTCAGAGAGCCACAAGTGAAATATAATGATTTTTTTTAATGACAGTTAAATTTTTTAAATTATTTAATCAGTCTTTTCTCTCTTCTCCTGTAAATTTTCAGTGTTTTTTTCTCTGTCTCACAGCTCCACGTATCCCAGCAGACAAGCGGATCTTCACCACCAGTCACACCCCGAATTGCCTCTTCCAAGAGATTGATGAAAGGTTAAACGCTTTTCTTTGACTTTCACAGCCCTTGTAGTCTTATGAACGCTTGTCTAAACCTCATCTGTTGTTATTTTCAGGGCGGTGCCGTTATTGGGTTACCTACCTCAGGATTTAGTAGGGAAACCGGTGCTTCTTTACTTGCATCCAGAAGACAGACTCCTCATGGTGGCCATTCACAAGAAAAGTGAGTCTCAAGCTGGTGGAGCTAATTGTTCCTGACAAAACTATAATAAACGTATAGAATTTTCCGAATTTGGTTTAACTGCTTCTCTTCCTGTCAGTTCTTCAGTTCGCCGGCCAGCCTTTTGACCACTCACCCTTACGAATGTGCGCTAGAAGTGGCGAGTACCTGACCCTCGACACCAGCTGGTCTTCCTTTATTAACCCCTGGAGCCGGAAAGTCGCATTTATTGTAGGACGTCACAAGGTCCGAACGTAAGTATTGCTTTGTGGAGGATTCCAAATCCATTGCAACTTCCTAGGAAGCGGCACATTACGAATTATGAATCATTTCAGTTTTTTGGAAAAGGCTTTTGAACTGAAACCCAATAAACTGCTGCATTTCAGCTCATCCGTCTTCTCTTCCTCTGCAGGAGTCCCCTGAATGAGGACGTGTTCACTTCCACAGACGCCGGAGAAGTGAGACCCATGTCTCCTGAGGTGCCACAGCTAAATGAAACCATCCACAGATTCCTGGTCCAGCCCGTTCACAGCAGCAGCTCGCACGGGTACGGCAGCCTGGTCAGCAGTGGCTCTCACGAGCTCCAGCAAAGCGCCACCTCTTCTTCTGATGGCAACGCTGCAGAAGATCAGATTATACCGAGGAAACCAGTAAGATTTTTGTTTTTTCTTTTTTTGTTGGCCATGTCCGATACCGTGTTTTTCAGACTATAAGACACACCAGATTATCAGACGCTCCATTAATAAACATCACATTTCTTTCTTCACACACGAGGCGTACTTTTTCTGGTTTATATGGCACACCTTTAGTAAGAAATAATTAGTAGATAATAATTAGAAAGAAAAATTTGGTAACTGAGCTAAAGATGCTGTTTCTTAACCAGTCTTACGTTCTTGATGTTTTTACCCAGATGACGTTTGAGCAGATCTGTCAAGATGTGCACATGATCAAGTCCAGCGGTCAGCAGGTTTTCATCGAGTCTCGGAACCGACCGCCCCCACTCAAGCAGAGCAGTCTAGGTAAAGCTGATTTTAAGGTAGTGAAAGTTAAGGATGTCCCGAATCCGATACAATGTTTTAACTTCTGATGCGATACCAATATTGCAGCCTCAAGTACTAACCGATACAAATCCGATCGTACAACTTACAATACAAATCTGATGAAAATCAGCAAAACATGAATACTTTTACCTATTTCGTTGGGTGGAATGTATAAAAGGCCAGATCAAACGGAGTACAAAAATCAGAAACAGTAAGTATGGGGAAAAAACGACCAATTTACATTTTACATAAATAAAAGTTGCATAAATTTGAACAAACATATAAAAAAGAATTAAGAATAAATATTAAGACCCTGTAAAATACCTTAATTGAATAAACAAAATTATATTTTTAAGGAAAAATATTTTTTTGGTCACTTCAGTTATTTATTTTTTACTGTCAGCATATGATAGGAACAACTGATATCAGGAACATAAGAAAAAAAATATTGTTAAGTGACCAACTGCTTAAGGTTTAGTGTCCAAAGTTTCAATCTCACACACACTGTCCAAAAGAATGAGATTGCATTTACTATCCACAAAAAATAATGCAAAAAAAATAAATGTAACTCTAATACAAGGCAGAAAACACTTAAATGAAAAAGAATAAAAGAAAATAACCACCACGGGAAATTTGTGCATGACAAGTGTTGCACTGAGCCACACTGTCTTTTTCGGACTTTAATGAGAGATACTGCCACACGTCTGACTTTGCTCTTTTTTTTTGCTAATTTGATTACACGCAGTGTTGTGATCACAGGGGCTTTGCACACTGGCTCTGGACGCTGCTGGATAGAATAGCCATAACAAAATTTAGAGTGACACTGAATTTTTAACGCAGTCAGATATAATTCGATTGAGTAATTGTAACCTGCTATCGGACCCACTCTCTATCAGAAAAGGATCGGGACATCCCTAGTGAAAGTGTTTTAGAGCTGAGTTTGAGCTCCTGCTTGGTTTTCGAAGGACTGACAAAGACCGCAGACGCAGGAGAAGCATCTGCTCGAGAACGCTTGGCGGATTTAGGGCTGTCCAGTCCACCCAGAAAAGAACTGCCTGTCATTTATTCATACCAGCAGATCAGCTGCCTGGACAGCATCATGCGGTGAGGCTTTTACTTGTGTCATGGGATGTGAGACTTTTCCTATTTTAATTTGGATGTATGAAACACAAAGTGGCACCAAACACATGTAAACTGGAAGATCTGATTGTTTCTCAGATATCTGGAGAGCTTTAACGTCCCTGGTACAGTTAAACGGAAATGCGGCTCGTCTTCATGCACTTCTTCCACGTCTGATGATGATAAACAAAGAATAGCTGCAGGGGCAAACAAAGGTTAGTAGTGTGATGGAATTTCACACCAGCTTTTTGAGAATTGGTTTTGTGTCCAGGAAGAACTGCATTTATGGACTTGTAGTCCACACTATTTCATTGTCCAGCATTTATTTTGCTTTTCGCTAAATTTGTTGCTGTAATTTTTAAAACAATGATTTTTAAAAGTTGGATATCACATGTACCACACAGCTGCAAAAACTACAAAGCTTGTTTATTTTAGAACTTTATTTATATTGAAATGCCTTAATGTACTAAAAGCTCCTGTTTTACTCACAAAAAACACAATTCTACAGATAAAAAAAGGTAAAGAGATTGTAGGATTTTAAACTTGCCTGTATTTCATCCATCGAGATTCCTAATATGTATTAATATTTTTAATATCTCTTGAAAGAAGACCATCTATGGATAAACTCTTATCTTAATATATTGGCACCACAGAGACGCTGGTGACCACCGAGGGTTCAAAGGTCGTTCCGGCACATCCTCTTACTCCTCTCGCCCTCCACTGCAAGGCCGAAAGCGTCGTCTCTGCCACTTCCCATTGCAGTTTCAGCAGCACGATAGTTCACGTTGGCGACAAGAAACCGCCTGAATCAGGTCTGAGTGGTTTTTTTATGTCTACTAGTCATGGTCCTTGAAACATCTTGCTGTCTCCATGGCGATGCGCTGAAACAAAATGTCTCATTCCCATCCAGACATTGTGATGGAGGAGCCGCCAGTAACTCCGCAGTCTTCCTCAGTTCCTCCGCCATCTGTCGCCTCCCCCCTTCCTACAAACACCCAACCGGCCTCCTCACATGTGTCTGTTGTGCCTGAAAAAGACAAGGAGAAGGAAAGAAGAGCGGGCACGTGTAAGGGTCTCACCAAGGCGATGCTGTCTGCACACACCCAACAAGAGGAGCAAGCCTTCCTCAATCGCTTCAGAGAAGTCAGCCAGCAGCGGACGCTTCAGCCCAGCAGACCACCCCAGCGCAAACACACATACACTCCTGGCAGGAAAGGTAACTGTTCTAATTTTTCGACTTCTCATTTCTGTCTCATTTCTTGCTCTATTCTAAAGTCTTCATGCTTTCCAGCAGTGCAAAACTCCCAGAACTATCCTTCAGGGGGAGACGGTGGCCGTAGGCATGGCAGGGGGGGCAAAAGACGCAAGCATCAGGGTGATGATGATGATCCTGAGGCTCCTTCCATCTCTGCATCAGGCCAGTTTGGGCTTCCTCGACCAGCATCAGTGATGCCCAACTTCCCCTCCGTTCCACACTCCTCCACTTCTTGGCCACTTTCTGCCGGCTCTCAGACCAGCGCTGCACCCGTCATGACGTCTTTTCCAGGCTACATGCCTGTGTACCCAGTTTCCTCTCCTTTCTCCATTCCTCAAATTGGCATCGATCCATCCGCTGTGCCTAGATACCCTGTGCAGGGATTTCCTCCAGTAATGCCCCCTGTCATGTCCTTCATGGTGCCCAACTATATGTTCCCGCAGCTGAGTAACCCACAAGTGAGCCAGTTGAATCCGCAACTAAATGGACAGCTAACTTTCCAGATGGGCCAGTTTCCTGTTAACTCAATACCACAGTCGTTTAATATGACATTGGGGCAGTTTAACCCTCTTGGGTCGCAAGTGAATCCTTCACTGATCCCCCAACAATTCTACAACCCAAATCCACTCTACACGTCCAATTCTCCATCAGTTCCAACAGGAAACCCCGCCTCAATGCCACTCGGTCAATCACGCTCCAGCACGCCACAGTCCACCGGGCCACAGGCTGCCGAGAGGGAAGGTGCTGGGTCTCCGCTTTTTCCATCCAGATGTTCCTCCCCTCTCAACCTTCTACAGCTAGAGGAATTGCCGAGTAATCGCACGGATGCCACGCAACCCACTCCGCCGCCTGTTGCACAAGGCAATGGAAACGGCCTCCAGAATTCCAACATTCGTAGCAATGCTAAAGACGTCAAGTTAAAGGAAGCTGTAAGTAAATGTATTGTAATTCGTATACACATCTTGATTTGTTCTGAAAATAAGACCTAGCATAAGTTGGTGATTGGTTGTGTTCAATAAACTTACAATATTGTCAATTTTGGTTAATTTAGCCTTCGGTTTATCGAACCTAATGCTTATTTGGATCAAATCTTAAAGAACCGAAAAACAATTTTTTTTTATACAAGGCCAAAAAAAGTTCACTTGTTTGCACTGTTAATTTACAAGTATGGTACATGTCTCCTGTTTTTTTCTTTGTAGCCTGAGGTCACTGAATCCAATCAGGATGCCATGTCCACCTCCAGTGACATGCTGGACCTACTGCTGCAGGAAGACTCTGGATCGGCGGCCTCGGGCTCTGGGTCGTCAGGGTCGGGCTCTCGGTCATCGGTTTCTGGTTCAAATGGTTGTAGCACGTCTGGAAGTGGAACTAGTGAGTCGTTATTGCGTCAGTTCTGTTTTGTATCTCTAATGTATTACATATTTCTTTTCTCAGAATAGAATGCACATAGAGAAAATTCCATCCTTCCATCTTATCTATTTTCTCTCAAAATGCATGTTTTTGAACTGGGAGGAAACCAAGACCCAGAATTCAAAAGTCTTTTTTTGTCACATATTAAAGTCACGATCACTTCTTATTGCAGGAAGCAGTAACACCAGCAAGTACTTTGGGAGCATTGACTCGTCTGAGAACGATCACTTGCACAAACCATCGTCTGGAGATTTGGGAGGAGAACAGTTCATCAAGTTTGTTCTCCAGGACCCCATATGGCTTCTTATGGCCAACACGGATGACAAGGTCATGATGACGTACCAGATGCCCGTCAAGTAAGAGATAAACAGAGCTAAAATTAAAAGAATAAAAATCAACCACAAAAAAAGAGAACAAAAAGGTGCATGTTGTATTTGGAAAGAGCTGCTTTAATTGTATACAAGACGTTATGGGGAGCCAATTTTTTTACCGGGAAATATTTTATAATAGAACACAAGAAGTTTTTGGGTTTTTTTGACCATAGATTTTTTTTGTAGGAAAGGACTATTGGTCTACTAAAGAATTTATGGTGCTGTAAAATATAAAATTTACATCTAGAACAACAGGAAAGTCATAGAAAGAAAGGTTGATTATGTGGAGATGCTGAGCTCTGTCTCCTTGCAGAGACCGAGACTCTGTGCTGAAGGAAGACCGAGACGCCCTGAAAGCTGTTCAGAAGCATCAGCCGCATTTCACCGAAGAGCAGAAGAAAGAATTGACTCAGGTCCATCCGTGGATCCAAACCGGTTGCTTGCCCAAAGCCATCAATGTCACTGTGAGTCCAATTTCTATTATTATTTACACTTTCGAAAGTTTTTATTTCAGTCATTCTTTTTAAAGGAACCAGTAGTTTACATTTTTACAAGTTTACACATGTTCCTGTGTTAGAACAAGGTGCTTGCTTGGCCAAAGTCAGGAAAAATTTAATATTTAACCAAACTTTAACACTGTGATAGTCTCTGTTAAGTTGTCAATGTCCAGAATTAATTTGTTGTTAAATTGCTGGAGTTACTATGATTCAACGCGTTTTAAGTGTTTTTATTTTCCCTTCTCAGGCTTGCACAGGCTGCTCATCACCTCATGATTCCTTGACTCTTCCGCCGCTGGATTTAGATTTTCATGAAATGGACCTCAGCATGGCTTTAAGAGAAGAGACCAAATTGCAGGAGAAATGTACCGGAACTGGCGAGACGGCCTTTCCTTTGAGTCCGCCGGCGTCTGATGCCGAACTGAAAGACACTCGGGCCAGTGTGTCCGCAACAGATGTGCAAGACTGGGCCACAGAGGATGTGGAAGTGACATCATCAGCAGAGGTGAAGCCTGACCTTTAGTCACATGACAGACGATGGTTCTTTGTGGACCAGTAAGACAAAAGGGCCCATTGCTAATGTACTGATTACTAATTTACAAGCAATATATTATTGTCTAACATTTTAACTTAGTTTTTTCATTTTAAACGGGGTGAGAAAAGGGTTCTTTTTAAAATATGGATCTTTTCAATATGGCCTTTTGAAAATTATGCTGTTTGTCGTTCTACTTGTGAGAAATGTCTTGATATTTGGTTTGTAAAATAGTCATGAAGTGTTTTTTTTTTTTTTTGCAAAAAAGGTGATGGACTGATGGAGTTTTGTTTTTTTTTTTTGTTTAGCAAAAAAGCATATTAAAAGGATTTTTGGCGAAAGCTTTTCTGTGGAAACAGTCAAGCCCAATCAGTTTACATGCAGTACAGTTGTGTTTAAGTCGTATAAAGTTGAAACAGATGTGTTTTTGTCAGATTCACCTTTTTTCTGTTCTGTGCATTGTTAAACGTATACTTTATGCATTAATTTATTGTTGCAAATGCTGTTCAGTTAAGATAACTGAATAAACAACTTAAGGTATTTTTCAAATCTTTCAGTGGAATTGTTTATTTCTTCCAGTAGGGGGTGCAATTTTTAAGGACTTCAAAATCTCTGCAACAGAGAATCTTCAAGCTGCTTTCGTCCAAAACAAATAAAACCAAGATTATGATATTCCTTTTCCCTTTTTGCCGTTTTTCATAATGAAGTCTATATGAGTGTCCGAGGAGAAACGAGGATGAAGTAAAACTATTTGAATTCTTTCCAAAATCCAATCCCTTAATCAGTTTTTGTCCTTCCTGGTGCAGTTCACAGTCTTAAGTCTCACATTTCATGACTCTCGTCTCCACATCGCAAGCAGTCGCAGAAAAAAATGGCAGTTTTAAGTTATTTTTACTCTCGGTGAATATTTACTCAGACTGAGATTGGAAGGAGAAGCAATTGTCTTTTTTTTTTTATTTCTAATGTAATACGTACTTTAAAAGCTTTTCTATTATAGTTTTAAGCTTTTTACCACTTTGATATTTTAATTTTCCATGTCCAACAAAATCTAAAGCAGGAATTTTTTTTTTTAAAGCCAAAACTCTTAAAATATTAATTCAAACATTTCTCAAATTTTTTATTTCTTAAAACATTGCTTACACTAACAAAAATCATTTATTTTTGTAACACTGGCCATACTGAATATAATTGGTCCACTTTTAATACATTATGCAATTGCACAGTGACAATGTAGTGCCAGGAAAAAAATTATTAGGCCTTATCATAATCAAAATATATTTTTGTATTTAAAACACAAGTAATAATCCCATTACGCACAGAACTCTGAAATGTGTGTTTGTGCACACAATTAAAGACTTATCTTTGACCTTAAAAAGAAAATACTGCACAGTTATATAATAATGATTCATCGGCGTGAGACATGAGAAGAATAATTTCATGTTCTTGCAAATTGTTTTGCTAAACCACAGAATTACACTTTTGTCATCTTGTCTTCAACGGAATCTTTGCCAAATTTAGAAATACAATACAATGTCAAAAACTCCAAACTCTAATTTTTTTTCCCTGTGAGCACATAA
The DNA here is from genome assembly GCA_028128575.1 of Paedocypris carbunculus. Classification (NCBI taxonomy): domain Eukaryota; kingdom Metazoa; phylum Chordata; class Actinopteri; order Cypriniformes; genus Paedocypris; species Paedocypris carbunculus. The sequence goes on from SOMO01000119.1 coordinate 60,781, forward strand.
GAATCGTTCTGTTCCACTGCAGGTTTCAAGTTCAGTCTTGTCCCTTTGCCAAGAATAAATTTGATGGATTGTTTTCACTGTTTCGTTCAAACTCTTGACCTTCCTGCATGTCTCTGAGCTATTGTTGACCCAGTACCACCCACTTTTCCGTCTTCCTCCGCCTGTCGTTCACGCCCCTCTGGCCCTCCGGCAACGCCCTCATCGCTGCATTCTTGCATTGTTACCCATCAATGAGCGTTAATCTCATCTGAAATGCTAAATTTGAAGCAGAGTTGCTAAATTTGTTAGGACTACTCGGGGTGTGTGTGTGAAACTTCACTGTGTGTGTGTGAATCTTCACTGGATGGTTAAATGCAGAGCACAATTTAGATACAGTCCCTAGTGGCCATATTGACACTCACTTTACTTTCAACAGCTA
>SOMO01000119.1:91781-102137 GCA_028128575.1 Paedocypris carbunculus
ACACACGTGCGCGCACACACACACACACACACACACACCGAAGAGCAAAACATGAGAAGTGACACAGAGACGCTTCTCTCTTGTTCTGAGGACGGCACTTCCTGTTTAATTGTCCAACCTAACTTGTCACCTCGACCTAAAAAAGCCGAGATGACACGCTCCGTCACCCCTAAAGCACACACAACATGTAAAGCGCCAGAGGACGTACTCACGAGCTGCCAGTGAAACACAGGAAGTGAGCTTCTATTGTCTGCTTCAGTCTGTCTGCTTTTCTCTTACCTTTTCCTCTCACACTCGCAACATCCTCTTATTGCTTTCCTCCTTCACCAAACAAAGAAAGAAAAGGGACGGCAGGAGAAGGCAGAAAAACAGTGAAACACACAGAGAGAAAGACAGTAAAAGAGTGAGAGATCGAAAGTGGTGTTGAGAAAAGAAGCCCAACCCCCTTCCACCAGCCAGTCTGCTGTCTTTTTTTTTTTTTTTGCTTTTCTATGCACAGCCCCTCCCCCATTCTCTATCACCTTTCTCTCTTTCACTCAATCCAATCTCTCTCTCTCTCTCTCTCTCTCTCTCTCTGTCTCTCTCTCTCTCTCTCTCTGCCTGTCTCTCTCCCGCTCTGGCTCAGCTAAGAGAGTACAGTATGTGTTTCCACAGCAACCAATAATAAACTGCCGGCGCACACTATAGATACAGATGCTCTTCAGGCCTCAGAACAATTTCACCTGAGCAGCAAAGCGTGACCACGGAACCTTCTCCGCATGTGCTGGGAAATTTGCATGACTGGTTAACATGCTAGGGTTGCATCATCCTTTATCGTTTGCTCAGTGAATGGTGCGCTAGACTGTACCACTTGGATATAGAGACGGTTCTCCCAAAGGATATCACAGCTGAGTGACTGCTAACAAAGAGCTCCTTTTTGACACTGAGTGCATTTCATACTCTGATGGAAAGACACCGCAGACTTGTGCATCGTGCCAAGACACATGCTGTAAAGCGAATATGCAAATTGATCCTCACATTAGCTTATTATGTGAAGGCGCTGCAGCGTTTTTATTATTGCGACAATGACAGTGACGAATCAACATTAAAAAAGATTTCAATAAAGAGTCTAAAATACCAACCTGCCAGATTACAAAATGAAGTTAAGGCTGATAATAACCAATTAAAGCTCTAAGTCTAGCGCCCCCTGGAGTGTGAGAAGGTAAAAGCACATTTGATAAAATAAAAGTTTATCTCATGGTGGGAGATGTTCCTTTACAATCTAGCTACAATGGGAATTGTTAAAGAAAAATAAATGTATTAATTTTAGATTTAACACATATTGTAAAATCAATTAAATAGCAAGTAATATTTATTGATTTAAAAATATATAAATGTATTGATTTATAAATAATAATTCCTGAAGCACACTCAGTAACTCAATGTCAGTAACTATTTATCATAATAATAATTATTATAATAACTAATCATTATTCCGTATTCCATTATTCTAATAACTGTTTGTGGGATTTGTAGGAAACACATGTTGAGTCTATGTTGGACTATAATGCGATGCTTCTCAAAAACACATTTCTAAATGCATTATTGTCACATGCTATTTGAAAGGATCCTCTCTTTATCCTCATTCAATCAGATTTGTTGAATCATAATTTTGAGTATATTTGTATCATCAAAATTCTTTGACTGTCAAACTAAAATGTCTGTCATTAGATGTCACAAGATTCACTATAAAACTCTGCCACAGATTTTCCTCTAAACGTATCCCTCTTGGTCATCTGAAGGTCGCTTCTGTATAAATGTTATTCTATTATTGGTGTACAGTACAACAAATCCATTCATCTAAATGAACTAAAACCAGTAAATAAGAGTGTTAACAAAAAAGAGCGGGTCTTCACAGGCCACAAGTTGTGCATCCCAGCTTCAGGGTGACGTACCTTAACAGTATAAGTGTGAACACTTTCAAAATACTCCACACAAAGGCCAAGACATACTCGGCCGAAGCAGGTCGAGCGCAGTTGTCTCCGACGTGATGGTGGCCCAGTAATGATAATTCCCTCGGAACCACAGATTCCCTCATGAGGTCATGAAGTGCTTGGATTGGCAAAACTCTAGGATGTTTCCTAAACCAAGTTTCCCTCACTCCCTAACCATAATAACAATCACCAAGGCGACTCACACAGCTGGACCACCGCCGTCCAAACCAGAACCGAGCATGATGTTTCAATTTACTGCAGGGCTTTAAAAGGGGCTTGGGAGATTCCGAGCAGGAGTGTCTCGTGCCAGATCAGCTGTAATCACAGTGTTTGCGCTTTTGTGACTCAACACTAGACTATACAAATCAAGACTTGCTGCGGACAACCAAAGACTCCACAGCATCGCTGGTCGGAAAAGCGAATTCCTGCAGATCCGGGAACAGACTTCATGGATTCGTTCATCACGGCTTTACTAAACATCCTGGGTTACGAGTCTATTTCTAGAAGGATATTCTTGCAGTGTGGCGTCTGCAGTAAAGCTCCGGTGAATGTAGGTCAGTATGTGGCGATCACCACGGGACGCGCGTCATGAAGCCCCCTGCAGGCCAGGCACACAATAGCTTCCCTATGCTGATCTGCACAGACTCACAGCAGATTCACAGGGTTTGGAGGCTGAAGTGTGTGATGCCTGTTCAACGTGGGGACAAATCAAGATTTTTGGGGGCAAACGTCTATGATTCCTTCTGCGTTTAAACAGCTCTAATCTGATTATGGTGTTTGATGCTGGAGAACGTACTAGCGGCGTGGAGAGCAGCAGAACATGATCACGAACATGATCTGCACACACACACACTGCTGTCAGAATAGTGAATGATTGCTTCAGTGTCGATCAATGCACACACATACTGCAGTGTGCCACACAAAGACATGCACATGCCAATTCACACAAAGAAACTAGAGCTAGAACTACTGTGATGGACTGGAAATGTATTTTTATTTCTCACAAGCCGCTTTCATACCTTGTCTCCTTCTTCTCTTCCTTTTTCCTTCCCAGTTTCCTTCCAAGCTTTTCCAAAACCTGTCTTTCTTTCTTCTTCCGTCCCTTCCTTCCAAAAAAAAAATCTCTCCTGTCGCCTCCGTTCCCCACTTCTCTCCTCCCTCTTTCCTCTCTCCTCTCCTCTTTCTGCTTCTCAGATGTTCATAGCAGACTGATCCACGTGCAGAGCTTGGGGCGGAGCCACAGCTTGCAGATTCTGCGGTAGCCTGAGCTGTCAATCAGCAGCCCTCCCCCAATCAGATGAGTGCGCACAGTGCCAGTCAAAGAAAACCAACCAATGAGAGGCTCGGGGCAGGACATGCAGGATTAGTAGGGAGAGAAAGTGAGTGTGTATGTGTGCTTTGGAACAAGGCCAGCACAGTGTGTGCTATTTTTAAACCACACTGTAGGGTGGCAAAAGACTCCACTTTCTCAACGAATTATATGCTGTATTNCAATCAGCAGCCCTCGCCCAATCAGATGAGTGCGCACAGTGCCAGTCAAAGAAAACCAACCAATGAGAGGCTCGGGGCAGGACGTGCAGGATTAGTAGGGAGAGAAAGTGAGTGTGTATGTGTGCTTTGGAACAAGGCCAGCACAGTGTGTGCTATTTTTAAACCACACTGTAGGGTGGCAAAAGACTCCACTTTCTCAACGAATTATATGCTGTATTTCTAAACCTTGAATTCTCTACATTTTTTAGAAAAAAATGATGTTTTTTCCTCGAGAAAGAATGACTAAATTTGGACTTGTAGAATAGCTAGGGCAACATCTGTGCTTTTCAATTTTCTTGATGCTCAAGTCTCCTTTATTTTTAATTTAAAAAAGAACCTAAAACCAAAGTGTGGTTCTGTTTTACCCAAAGACAACCCCGTCTGAGCAAGCAGCTGTCATGTCTGCGGAATATTCACCGGAACAATGCGCGGGTGGTTGCTAAAGCGCTGCTGTGCGGTTGCTAGGGCTTTATGGGTGAATGATCACTTGCCCAAGTTAAAAAGCCTGCTGCCCGAAGCTTCATTCACAACATCAGCAACACGAGCAGCGGCGGCGGCTGCTTCACAAAGGAATTGTTTCCAGCCACGTCGCTGCGAATACTCAGCTCTGTCAGTCAGCAGTTACTTTTGAAAGCAAATCTGAGAGAGAAAGTGATGGAGTGCACGTGACGTGTCAGGCAGTGGTAAGAAAAAAGTGAATCCTAGATTCACGCTAATCAGAATCAGCGTGTTTTTTATATAATAATGGTTCGGATAAATCCAGCTAGTGATGCCGTAAGATAGGCATAAACACTGATTTACTAAGAATATTTGAATGTGTCAAAAAGTTGCGATTTTTTTTCAAAAATCGATTTTCTTTTTGAAAGAAAATCATCTCTATAAAATGTCTTCTTAAAATAACAGAAATTTGCCGGTATAATATATAGTTTGGTATCTATAGTAGTATTAATAAATACATGACATTTTTAAGAAATCCCTTTTCAATATTAATAGAAACAACTCTAGGAGGCAACTACTGTACTTGTGTGTAAGACGTCAAAGCTTTGAACATTATACGAAAAGTGCAGCAGTGTACTGTAATATATATCCATTACATAAAAAGTATAGAACATCTACTTATAATATTGCTCGTCTGTCAAAACCCCACAATCGCCAAATCGATTGTGATCACAGCTGCTGGACAAAAGGGCGAAGATGAGGAAGAATTGGCCACAGAGATGGTGGAAAAGATCCGGAGAATAAGCAAACATACAGCACTGTTTTCAAATGCATGGCACTGCTGAAAGTGTTTGGTCACAGCTACAGCCTCTGACTTGGGTGGGAAAAGGAGGAGGAGGTGGTCTTGCCTACGTGCATTTCTGTGCATATCCCCTACTAGCCCATCTGCACTGTCCTCAGCCTACAAATAAGAAGACAACAGCATTCACAGGGTGGATAACTACACAAGCACAGGCAGACAGGAACCACGGGATCATGTGAAATAAAACAGATTCCTGTCGGAAGGCCCATAGCAACAGCACCAGTGCTGCAAAGTCCCCATTGGCCGGGTGAACACACAAGCCAGCCAATCAGAGGCTACATCTGCCCAAGTTAAATTCCATGCTCACCATGGAAACAGGTCTATACACTTGAGTCAGTCAGACATGAAGTTGTGACATACATGAAACTAAATAGTGACTCTGAGCAATGTGAGGAGAATCATAGCATGAACCAGGAATTAAATGCAGAGAATTAAAACTATTGAATAGAATGATCTATCTATCTATCTATCTATCTATCTATCTATCTATCTATCTATCTATCTATCTATCTATCTATCTATCTATCTATCTATCTATCTATCTATCTATCTGTCTGTCTTTCTGTCTGTCTGTCTGTCTGTCTCTCTATCCATCCATCCATCCATCCATCCATGATGTGTGAGGTATTTGAATAACAATAAATATTTTCCACACATCAAAATGTCGTCCAGATTGAAGTGTGCGTGTTGCACAAGGACCATGAACCTTTTAACCCTCTTGGAAACTGATGGCTATTTGTCAGAACACATTTTAAGACCCACCTCTTCTCCATGGTGATTGGTTCCGGAATCTGTCCATCTCTCTCAAATCTCTCCATCCCCCCACAGTCTGGCACCAACAACCCATTTCTAAAAGATCAGATGCAATATTAAAACCACTTTTCAGTTGTAGTAGGCATAAAGGACATTTTTATTACTTAAGTATGAGTAAGGGTACAGCCAAAAACTACAAAACAAACTAACAGAATGAACAAAATTTAGATAGCTGTTTTTTTAAAAGAACGATATATTGAATATTCAATACGAATAAAAAACAAACAAACAAGAAGCAAATACTGTGTTAAAATGTAGTTTGAATTAGTGGTGAAATACTGCCATCTGGTGGCGTAATGCTTGCATCACCCATCACGTAAAGATGAGCAAAAGTAACATTTTTTACCCAGCGTAAGATATAAAAATAAAATACCAATCACATACATGCATTTATCTGACATTTTGTGTAATTCGAATTGTAAATATAATTAGAAAATTCAAGTTCCTTACCTTCGTGATCGATCTCGAAACAGATTACGTAATCGAGAAGCTCTTTAAAATATTTGTAACCGTGGTCCAAACACCACGGGGCTGAACTGCGTGAGCCGTCGTTGGACGTCAAACTCCTAACAGACAAAACAAGAAGACTTACTACTTAGCAGTAATAGTTTAGGTGAAGACATGGTTGAGTGAGTGAGTGAGCGAGTGTGTGACGTAAGCGTGGATTGGATCGTCCCACGCGCAGGAACCTGCGGACCGCGATGAGTCAACTTTAAAATACCTCTTCTTCACATAAATATACAGCTCATTTTCTATATCTTTTACTTAATAACTATGATAATTAAAACAAGCGTCAATACATTTTAAACAATTGTTAAATTTTAATTTGCAAAGTAATTCACATACGTTCAGCAAAAATGAGGCAATAAACATTATTAAATTTTTTACAAATTGTTGCTGTTGAATATTATTGACCATAATTGAACATTATTGACCATAATTAGTTAAATCCCAGGTAACGAATGACATATAGTAATATTAATATAATTTAAAATGTATTTGTCTTTTTCGCATTTACCTGTATCCGCAATATAAATTTGCTACCTATACACCCATTTGAAATGTTTTATAGTATATGTAAACATGAATTAATTGCCTATAAATATAAATATCTGGTCAATAATTTACAGTTTTGTCCGTACAAAAATGCTGCAGAGGTTCTTTCCAGCCATTTTCTGCATTTTTGTGCTTTTCTTATACTATATTTGAATTGGACCAAGGAGGCAAAAAGTGGGATGCAGACCACCCACAAGGTAACTATAGCAACCAGCCCACCACACGCTGACTAACAAACAAATCATTGAACTGAAGCACAATGGTAGGTGTGAAGGACAACTTTTACAACACGTCTGTTCTCCACAATAACGTCGTCGTTTTGAGAAGACTATAATATAGCAAACCTTGAGCGAAACCGTTATAATCACGTGATTGTTCCATCAGCGCAGCAGGTGCCCACCTCACAGACGTGATGTTGTGCTACTACGTGTATACGAACACCAGTGATATTCTCCAGCAGAGACAAGAACTTCAGCCTGGAGAACCAATGGAGAACATTTTGATAAAAAAAAAAAAAAAAAAATTGGAAAACACATGCTCACACATACATACGCACGCACGCACACACACACACACGAGCACAAACACACACACACACACACACACACACACTGACACACACACAGACGTGTGCATCTCTATTCTCTACTACTGAATTAGACTTTATTCAAAGCAGGTTTTCCCTGTACGTTGCAGCTTTCAGACACACGAGGGCGCCAAGACTCTAAAACTTTATTTCACTGAGAAATAGGAATCAACACCAGGACTATTAATTGAAGCAGTGAGACAGCTAAGAGTGGGATTTTACTCATAAGTTTTAAATTATTCTGATTTCAAGATGGAAAATCGAAATCAGATTTATAAATAACCTTGAATGTTATTTTGTGAATAATCACTGGTTTTAGGCCACATGATGATTAATGTTTGCGTGAATATATAGTCATCATGACCATTGAATTAAAAGTACCAACAGGAAGCAGATGATCATTAAAGCTCACTTAGACGTGACATAATGGCATCCATCAATCACATCTGACGTCCGTTACTTTGTGAAAATGAAGCGGTTATTCCGTTAAACACATTCTGCTTTTCAGCACAGTCTTTTCCAGGTTTTACAGCTTTTAAAGTTCCATAATGGACTAGCAGCACATTTATTGGTTCGTGTTCTCCATTAATATTGGATTTTACATAAACTTTCAGACAGACACAATGTCTGGATTTATCTCTACCTCATGTCTTCAACAGATTTATTCTAACAAAAAGAGCAATGATGCTAATTACATCCTACACTGGATTTCAATATAAAAAGCTTTATTTACTGCCACATTTGTTACCAGTAGCGTAATTCACTAATTAAAATGTAAGTGACGACTTAGATCTCATAAAAATAATCAAGGCTGTCACACTGTGTGGCTTAAAATATCTGAGGCCGAATCACGTGACGAAGGAAAAAAGGCCCGACGCTGAAAAGCTTGACAGGCGCCATATGTTTTGTTAATAACGTGCTGGTTATTAAAGCACATCAGCGTTGGTTTTGTTTTCCTCTGCTGGTCATATACGACTCGCATCAGCTTTTTGGACACAGCTGGCTGAGGTCAAAATCTCTTCCCGCTGCCAAACGCACTGACAGAAAGTTTCAGGGGCTGACGAGAATCCCACCGACACGGGAGGGTCGCGGTTTAAAGGGAAGATGTGGCAAGATGAGGCAAGACTGTCACCTGCTTCCTCTAGTCTGTCGCAGCGCCGCTGCAGTCACCGCCAGACGAGGACAAAACAGCCACTGAGAATCCCTGGCACACACAAAAAATTATGATAATTATGTGTATTATGTATCTATATAATATGTTGTTGGTGTCATATCTAACTTAAATGTAAAAAAAAAATAAATAAAAAATCACTTCAAATTAATAACAAAAAATATGAATCAGTACATACATGACAAAACAATGTAAAATAAAAATATAAGATACATCCACATACATGTATTTAATCGACTCGGAAAAATAATCAGTTAAGTGAATATATTTAGAAAAAAATAATCATTATTTCATCTTGACTAAAACGTAAAAATGAATAAAAATGTGCAAACAACATACACAATTATTCCAATTACTGCCAGTTCAGCCTTTTTATTTAAAATGATTACGTCTCTTGTAAATGCTGCCCTAATAGGGAGAATTAAAAAGCATATGTAACATATATCATTTATAGTCATTGTATCATGTCTCATTAACATATCATTCCTCATGTATCATTTTACACATAAACATTAGCAGCAGAAAATCCAACAATCTATTTTTGTGAACTGCTTATTTAACATATGAGGTCAAAGGATCAGGAACCAATCCCAGCATCTCTGAACCAACGGTTGAGACACGCCCCTGACATGTAGCCAATCACAAAGCCGGACATACAAATATAACTAAAAGCATAACACACTGCAGAGTCTCCCAACATGTAGAATGTTGGAGTTATTTTAGAAATCTCTAGAAATAACGAATTGAATCCACATGCACTTTATAGCACAACTAGCACAAGAACCTCCCCACTCTCTGGCCAGAACGGAAAGTTTAGATGTTATACTTTTGTCATCCGCATCCTGCGGTTCGGAGTGAGTTTTAAAGTGCCCACTTGAGGGAAGGACGAAGCATAATGTCCACCACCACTCCTCATTAGAGCCCAAATAACCACGGCGTGCCGCATGCCACAGTCCCCCGGCCAATTTCTCTTCCCCTCCAAAAACCGGCCTGTCTTTTTACTGCCTCTCCCAGCATCTCACTCAGCAGTTTGAATCTCAGTCGTCCTTGCGGTCGTAAGCCAAGCACTTTCGACAACCATCTGAGGCTCTCATTTGTCTGCACGACACGGGGAGAAGATCTGACTGATTTAATCCCTCCTAAATACAAGTCTGTGGATCTCAGAGAAAATCTGTTACACATGGGGAATGTCTGAAAGATCTCTAGGTATGTCTTTGAGCCACTGCCTTTGAAATCCTGTCTTCAAGGCGTCTGACAAATCCTTATTATTGAAAGCTCAGCAAATATAAACCCTCATGCTGAAAAGGAGCTGACGAGGGTGACGGGAAGAGACAGGAGTGTGCGTGAGGAACGTCAGAACTCCTGAAGTGTCCCAAACAGGAGACCAGATGAACAAACGTAGTAGCGCTGGTATTGATTTCCACCTTGATTCGCAGGGACCTCGGCTCTTCACAGGATTCTGTGGAGACGCAAGGTTTCTTCTCCACAACAGCTGTGGAAGTCTGTCTCCGTCTCGCTTCACTCGGCCGCGTCCGACACAACTGCACGTTTGAGAATAAACTCGCTGTAGCAACTTTCCCACTTTGAAAGATCTATCTTAAAAAGGAACGTTCTAGAATTGTTTGCATTATACACGCTAGCTTATTGCATCTCTGGCAGGCTGTGATGCTTTCTAGCGGGAGATCTTCTCCAGTTGTCGACTTTTGTGTGGTGCTTGTGTTTCTTCTAAGGGGTCTGGCGTACCACCTGTTTAGCTTCTTCTGTGTAATAGATGACAAAGATGACAGGGCTAATCTGTCCTACAAGATGTCGCGGCTTTAAAAAACGTACATATGTACCATAATTATCTTATGAAATATAAAAAAGATTCAATGTTTTTTTTTTTTAATTAAAGATTAAGAAAATACAAATACAAAGATTATACATG
>SOMO01000119.1:114773-129891 GCA_028128575.1 Paedocypris carbunculus
AAAGAGAGAGGAAGAAATAAATCAAGATAAACAGAGTATGAGAAAAAAAAATGAGAAAAAAAAGACAGACGGAGCAAATTAGAAACTGTATGCTCTTAAATTGGTCATTAAAGCTGTTGTATTATTTCTTTTACTCACTTGAGGACACGACGAGTCTTCAGCTCCACAGTAACTACAGCATCATCTACAAGCTTCCACTCCGCTAAACTGCCAGTCACACGCTCCCTCCTCACCGCACCGGTTTAAGCGCATTTAATCTTGCAGTTTCTTTGCGATTTAAAGGTTAAAGCTGTTCGCCGCTAATGCTTTTCTGACTTTCAACTGTTTTTTTAGAACAAAGACAGTAAAACTGACAGTTAAGGCTCTTCATGCAGAATGGAGAAGCATGGGTTTCATGAAAAATGGAGGCTCATGAATAAAGCACTTGAACATTTAGATGTTCAGAATCTATTGTGAACTCAAGCAACAAAGACAAAATGCTTCAATCTCCAAAAGCCCACGTTTGAATCTGAAACCCAGAGGGACACGCTGATTCTGAGCAGACGTTTCATTACTCTGCTGCATCATTACCTACATTAACAAATCAAACATTAAATTAAACAACAGAAATACAGAATTGATAACAAATATATTTCTTCAACCATTCTTTTCTGTATAGTTCCCTTATTCACCGTCTCTTTAAAACTTTGAAGTCATTTCCGCAGGTTTTCTCTTTGTGAATTTGTCATCAAAAGTGTGAATATTATTTTTGTCACTTAGACACACACACACACACACACACACACACACACACACACACACACACACACACACACACACACACAATCTTTCTCAATTCTCAATCTCTCTTCCCTTCACCTTCTCTCACTTTCGCCTTCTCTCATTCACTCTCTCATGTACTCTCACCTTCTCACACTAACAGTTAGAGAGAGTGAGAAGGTGTGAGAAGTTGAGAGAGGTTAAGCGTCACTCACTGTCTTTCTCTTCACATTCTCGCTTTTTCTCTCTCTAATTCTTTCGCACACACACACACACACACACACACACACACACACAAACACACACACATAATCACAAACACACACACACACACACGCCTACTTTTACCGGTCATTATCAATATAAACATGCAACTCAGGTTAACCCTTCCGGATCATTTTTGCCCCTAGTTAAACATAAATAAACGTTTTTCTAACTATTAAATACATACATGTGTTTCAATTTTGTTTTCTGTTATTTACATCACCTCATACCATTTATTCCACCGGATCTCTAAGCTGTTCCACACATGCTCCTTGACATCTAATGAGCCAGAACAGTGGATTTTACCGTCAGGCCCAAACAAGTTTTCACCGTCCCATACCAGCAAAAAAAGGTTGTTCATAAATTTAAAAAAGCCTTTGTGTTGCCAAACCAGCAAATTGTTCAAACGGTCGCTACCAAACTGCGACTTGATTCGGTTCCCGTAGTGGCCAGATCGAAAGGCCAAGTCAGTTTGCATGGTTACTCCTCTACAATCCCCAAATCCACTCATCCAAACCAATCAGAACATCTCAAAATAACACAAAGGCGGAAAGTGAATTAAAACGTGTGTGTGTAGCGTTTTCCCAGCTAAAGAACGCAATTATACGTTGTTTGTGTTCCTGGAGATATCTGCCATGACCTTTGACCTTGCGTGGATGAGCAGCTGCTTATGAAAAGTCCCGCTGATAAGTGCGTTTAAAGCGTCTCCGGAGAATATTTTCTCTGACAACATTTAATATACTTAAATTATATGCTCAACATGACAATTTACCTAAATTACTCTTAAATGCTTCTACGGCAAAAAATACCGCACACACAAAACTAACACAACAAGCGGCTTGTGCGATTGTTTGCTTTGCTCACCGAGACGGGACGAATTTGTCAAACACAGCTGGATTGAAAGAAAAAGGGAGGAATGTGATTTTGATTTATTCTAAACTAATATTCTCGCATTCGTGGAATGTGGCAGTAAACGAGGAGCGTTTCCGTGATGATTTGACGTATTAGCATTAGCATCAGGCTCGGTGAGGGACCAGACGTTCACTGAAAAAGCATTTCTGGACCTGTTCTCATCAGTCCCTGGCTGATCCCTGAGCGATTGCGCGAGCACAGACGCACTCACACCGCTGGCCGGCGTTTTCTTTCACTAAACAGTCACATTGGGTTTCCGCGGTAGCCAATCTTTTGTCCATCTCGTTGCCAGGTGACTGGTTGTCATGGTATCTAGATCCCATTTAGCTCTTGATAAGAATCTCCCACTGTACATCTTGTGTACAACTGTGTCTGTCAGCCTCGTTCGCTCGCTCTTGCTGGTAATCCCGCCTCACTAATCAGTCTAAGTTAATCATTTTCCTACTACTAGTTGAAACAAATGTCGGATTTGAATGCAGACTGACAGACAGTTGAGGCGAAGCTGGTCGTGTTCAGAAGCAAATGGAGTGAATGTGAGTCGGATGGACAGATTAGATCCACTATCGGCTTGAGCACATAAACACACTGATATTTTAGAGCTCTGTGTGCGTGTTTATTGAGGCACGCTGCCCTTCAACTGACATAGTTGAGAGGAAACTGAGAGGAGTTGGGTAAATTTGGCTAATTCTGTTGATGTGCCGGGGGAGAGAAACACACTCCAGCTGACTGAACCGGGTTAGTATTAAATGTAGGGCAAGGTTCCAAACCAGAGCCAGTGGAACACACACACACACACACACACACACACACACACACACACACACACACTCTCTTTTCCAAATACTGTTTGCAGCTGGTGGCCATTGGTACTAAACAGGATTCCAACCTCTTTTTCTCCATCTTTCTCTCAAACTCACAGACAAAATACTGATTGCAACTGGTGGCCATTGGAATATTTGCAAGTTTTCAAACTTATGTTTGTCTATCTTTTTCTCTTACTCTTTTTTTTCCCTCTTTCTTCCTTTCCTCCTCCATCACTCTCACTCATTTACCCATTTCTCTCTCTCTTTATCTATCTCTCTCTCACTCAGTCAATCAGTCCCTCTCACTCTTTATATTTCATTCTCTGTCTCTTTATCTCTCTCTCCAACTACTTTCTCTCTTTCTCTTTCTCTCACTCTTTCTCTTACACACACACACACACACACACACACTCATCAGCAACAAGCGAAATCAACATAAACACGCAAGTCAAGGCGAAATGAATGCTCTGCCGATTGTCTGTTGAGTAAATATTTATTTGAGCACTCTCCAAATTCCCCGGCCTCGCCATCAGGCTTCCCCGCACTCAGAATGTGAAGAAAGACACGAAAACCCCCAGGAAACTACAGCACATATAAAACTAAAGCAACAGCACGATGTAAAATAACTCCACGTGTGAGAAGGAATGTGCGACTGTAAAATAAAAGAAAGAGAGAGAGAGTAAAAGATTAAGAGAGAAAGTTGAGTAAAAGAGAGCTATAGAGGGAGTGAATAAGACAAAGAAAGGGCGAAATAGCAAGAGAGCAGAAAGTTGCAGGGGGAAAAAAGTGAGTGAGAGAGAAAAATAGAAACTGAGGGAGTGAGAGAGACGGTGTAATATGGAGAAAAATATAAAGTGAAATACAGACAGAAAGAAAGAAAGAGGGAGAAAAATAGAGAGGGAGAGAGTGAGAAAGAAAGAGCGAGAGAGAAAAAGAGAAACAGAGAAAACCAGAGGGAGAGAACGAGAGAGAGTGTTTGAAAGAGAGAGCGACAGAGAGCGTATATTCACATATATAATGACAAATTCACAGCGACTTGAATAGAAACATGGCACAAACAGGATCCGCAGGCAGGAAGCATTTAGTCTGCTACACACACGCAGCGCGCGCACCAGCGCAGAGACACAAACACATGTGGACAGGTTACTGAAGCAGCAGCGGAAAACTGCATTCAGCGGGGAAGAAAGGCGCGTCTGACATTACACTTCTCTCACCACACACCTCAGCTGCTTGTGTAGCTCCGTCAGAAGAGCTGGTCTGACACATCAAGGTGGTAGGTTCAATGCCCAGGGCCCCATAACGTGGTGGTCCGTAATTGCCTGTAAGAAGCTTAGGATAAAAGGGTCTGATAAGGGCATTTAAAATGTAAAACCGGTAATCACGTTTGATTGTACAGGAAAGATGGTAAGAAACATTGATCAGTAGCAAAATGTAAAAAAATATATTTAAACAAATAATTGTATACATTGATCTACCTATCTATCTGTCTATCTATCTATCTATCTATCTATCTATCTATCTATCTATCTATCTACCCATCCATCCATCCATCCATCCATCTGTCTGTCTATTTGCCTTTAACCCATGAACCAATCCAGTTTGTTTTCCACTTTCAAACCCAAAGTTGCATGAATTGGCTTCAGCTTCATGTTACCAGAAATGAAAAAAGTAGATCAGGATAATTAGTATATAATTATGGATGGACGAATGGATGAATGGATATGGAGTACCAAACCCACCATAATCAAATACTATGGATAGACAGCTAGATTGAAAGAAAGACCTGTAAGTGTTCATGAAAGTCTCTCGTTTGCCACACACACACACACACACACACACACACACACACACAATTTCTATACAATTTTCAAGTACGCTGAAAATAAATTGTGTGTTTTCTTTTTACTATATTTGGAAAAATGTCCATTGAAAACCGAATAGATTTTCAGAAATATACGTATAAATGAACATTATTAAATTTGTAAAGAATGTAGATGTCAGAGGAAGAAGAGCCCAGCATGACCCGGAGGAGAGGGAACTCAGCAATATTGTTCGCAGAGGGTTATTACGCCACCGGGCGTGATTTGTACTGGGCGCTTGTGGGACACGCTGACCTTTTCCAGAGAATGAGGGAAGACGAGAACGCGAGAGTGTGGACGGCGTGTAAAGCCATAAAGTCAGTCCCAAACAGCTGGGCTTCCTTTGAACAGAGCAGATATGAGAGGAGGTTGGGGTTACCGTCAGCAAATATCCCTCGCTGAACGCATGTCCACGCGGCTGAGTTACAGCACGTTGGTTCTGCTGGGACGAGGAAACGTGCGAGGGCATATATCACCTTTACGCCAGTGTACGTGGATTAGAACCTGGCTATTAGCGCGCGCACACACACACACACACACAGGTTTGACGGCAATTACATGTTCATCTTTCTGCTAGTAGGATTTGGAAGCTTTGGTTAGCTTTTTGGTTTGTCGTTTTTATAATAATAATACTAAGTACAGCTGCAAGCGCAGGTGCCAAGGCCTTCTGTTATTTATTTGGACAATCAGAAATTGTTAAATTCTTAACATTCTCCAAAAATGGTTCCACTTATGTATTTACTCATTCATCATAACCATTAAAACCCAAACATCCAGAGTTTATCTCCACATATCTGAACAGCATCCAGATGTTGTGTGGTGTGTGTGTATGTATAACTAGTCTATACCAAGAGAAAATTAAGAACATTACGGAATCCAAATTACTGTTTTATTAACCATTTCAGGCTAATTATTTGACATGGTTTTCATTGTAACCATGTGATGCAATAACAATAAATGTATTCTTATCTCTTGTATTCTATTCTAATTAGAACAATGATATTCACACACTGTATCTAAATTCAACACAGATACTTGCTTATGACATTATTGCCCCGTCTAAAAATGATCTCACTAGTTATTGAATAAATTAACAATTTAGGTTTGGGGATCCAGTCTCTCTGGGACCGGGGAATTGACAAGCGTATTAATATAAATATAATAATAATAATAATCAGTTTGATCCGACAATGGTAGAAGCGTGGTGAAAAAAAAAAAAAAATCATAACATTTGTAAAATCGTTATTTTACAATATCTGGTTTGTGGGAAATGATATTAAAAGAACTTTATACTATCAGCAACATTCCTGAAAAAATGTGGGGTCTTTCGAACTGTTTTTATCTTGTTTTTAGAACACATAGGTGAAATTTTTAACACTTTCAGTTGAAATCAGAAACATCTGAGGCCGCGCTGACTTTATATAATCCTTAGTTTATGTTCCTATCCAGGCTTCATAAAACACAGAGCGTGAGACTCTGAGGAAGTCAGTCTGTGTTTTTATGAATTTGAAGAGAGTTAGGCCGAGTTTAACCGTCATTAATAGTTTCTTCGCCTCCCTATACTTTCCCAAATCTAAACATGCACAAGTATTACCTTAATAAATCCTGCTTTTTCCTTCCACAACTCCCCCTTTCAAAAACAAATGTTCTCCCTCAATGTCACACACACGCACACACACACACACACACACACACACACACACACACACACACGGTTCACTGCCTCTGAGCACAGCCTTCCCTGTATCATTTTGTCTAAAGGCCGCCAGGTTTTGTTTTGAGGAGAGAAATAACAAAAAGCGCCTCACTATTCCCTGACCCTCACCACCTCCCCTCCCACTCTAAACCCCTCACACACATTCCACATAGTCCCAGGGTCAAAGGTCGCGCCAAGCACAATAACCAGTTAAAAAGGAAAGGGACAGACTGGGTGCAGCTCATTCATGTCTCAAATCCCGCTCGCGAGAGAAAAGGGAAAAAAGAGAAAAAAAGAGTCCCTGGAAAAATGGGCTCTGGGCACTGTATTCTTTGTCTAAATGAGTCGAGGGATGCTAATCACATGTATTTGAAAGAAAGATCACCAGACCTTTGCAAATCAACGGCAGAGTCCACAGCAATTGCATCAACATATGCTGACCGTAGGTCTGACCGACTCAGAAAAAACATTTCAGTACATTTAAACTGTACTGGGTTATAAAAATGAGTGATTTTTGATTGTTTATTGGCATGTGGAAACCAGATTAGTGGCAATATAAATGAATGAAATCATACCAAAAACACACGAGGCTATTAACTCTTATAAAATTAACTTTGAGAATTATGAAATTAAACTTCGTTGCACATAATTAATTACAAATGTGATACACGCTATAAGCAAAACGATAGTAAAATAGCGCATTGTTGATGCATTCTGAAGGTCCAGGTAGTCTCGGTATATTAAAACGACAGCGAGACTTTGTAACAGTGTTACGCAACACGTGTAAATCATGAATAATGATGTAACAATAATGTAACACTTGCCATCTTTTGAACAAGGCTCTTCTGAAAACGCACCTGCCGTGCCGTCACCCCACCTCCGCGCTCGTGCACGATTGTGACGTCGATTTTAAGCGACGCTGCATTTTGTTTGTCTACACAATATAAATATCTATTTGTTTTTATTTTACCTGCAAATATTTGGCCACCAATCCAGTGTGTCTCCTACCACAGGGACGGATAATCTCCCGTTCCCCGTGACCCAGAAATGGTTTAAGTGGCTTAAAATAGATTGGTGAAAGCTTATATTACTTGTTTATTGTTTGTGTGTGCGCGTGTGTGTGTGTGTGTAAATATCAAGTTCAAGTTCTGAGCATTTGTAAGGCGCTTTTCACAGTTTTAACAGTCTCAAAGCGAACGTGTGAATACATAAGAGAATTGTTGCTTTTTATTCATTTGATCGTCTGGTTGTTGGTGTTAAGTAAATGGCTATGATTATCACTAAGACTATGACAAGACAAAGACAAAGACCAGTGAGCAAGCAGATATGCAACAGTGTAATAATTGCTAAATAATTTACACAAATATAATATATTTACACACACACACACACACACACATATATAAAGCGCCTAGTTAGCTTCTAGCTAGTTTCAAGTAACTTTGAGTTCTCTATTCTAACTTGACACTGAGTAACTGAGAATCTGAGCAGTTAGACGTACAACAAACCTGTCAGTGTCTGACCTGTCCCCATCACCATGGTTACAGCAGCTTCCCTCATTGGTGATTCTTTGTTCATTACGGGCAATGAAGTGTTTCACCTGAAACTCGATAAATATGTCGTCACCTAACAAGCCCTCTGGTCAATTTAGTTCTGTCTTAAAAGGTTTTTAAATCAATTTCTCATTGGACACCATGAATGGAGCTTCACCAGGAACCCGACTGTTGCTCTCCATTGTCTGCATTGTGTTCAAGGGCACTTGTGTGAGACACACAAACTGGTTGAAATAAACGTGTGGGAGAACACAGGATAATTAAAAGCTGTTGTGGTCTTTGCGCCAAGTGCGTCTCTAGAGGAGGATGCTAATCTTTAGGAGGAGATATGTATGTGTGTGACCTGTGTCTCTTTGGGAGAATGTCTATTCTGATGGAATGCTGACCTAGAAACTGGAGCATGGATAATCCTGACAAGATCACAAATCTCATTCTGTCACCAAAGGGATGATGATGTGTGTGTGCGTGTGTGTGTGTGTGAATGCGTGTGTGTGGGATGGTAATGAAGATTACACTTTATTGCTTTATTCAAAACCTTGTGAGCTGTATTTGGAAACCACATTTCAAGGGCTCAGTGGTTGATTCCAGACACAATTGCAGCTCCAGAACTTCTTCTGCAGCCTCCTGAGACATCTGGGTATGTTCTCCAGCAGGCCTGCGAGGATTCCTCCCAGAATGCACTAGGTTCAGAACTCGAATGAATATATGAATCTAAACCAGATGTAGAATTTGAATACGTATGTAATAAATTCAAATGAATTGTAATGTTATATATGCGTCTGTGTGTGTGTGTGTGTGTGTGTAGGTGTGCGTGTGCTATTTGCCCAATTCGCACAACTTTTTCAACTACGTTGCATGCATCTTTCTAATTAATACATTTTTATTTCATCGTTTTGCATTTGTTCATAATTTAACTTAAATATTTTATTATTTTTTTCAATCCTGTTTTTCTCACCACTTTTTTAAACTTATCAGAATACTGTAAATGTATACAGTACATATACAGTAAACACTTCTATTTCATTTGTACATATACTGTACACACATCAGTATTTGTATCGACTTTTGTATACATTTATTTACTCACAAACACGTATACACAAATTAATGACATGTTTAAATATCCTTCCATCCATTTACCAAGTGCAAAAACAATTCTAAATAAACAAAATGTTTGCATGTTAGAAACACTGCGCCAGATGTTCCAAAATCTGTTTATATGATTTTTTAAAAATGCATAATATCAGCACATCCATAAAGCTTTGGAGCCGCGTTTTATGCGTCATGAGAGTCGTGCAAACGCTAAAAGGGAGCGGAGTATAACATTTCGAGTTTGTGATTAATGTAAGAGCAGCTCCAGCGCGCGCACGGGTCAACACACAGAAGAATTTCAAGGGCAGTGCGCGTGCACACCAACCGAAACATTCAGATCTCACCTTTCGCTCCAGGTCAACCCTCGGCTGAGTCTTCCACCACACAAAAAGCTGGTAAACGAAAAACAAACCCGAACCCATGAGGCCCAGACGAGCACTTCCGCTCAGGCGGCCAGTTTCCGAGCTTGATATGAGCCGTCAATCACTCGTCACGCGCTCGGCTCGGACTGTATTTTCATATTGCGGCGGTATCGCTATAATAACGCTCGGACTTGAAGGAATATTTGCATTGTGCGACTGAGTTTAATCTCACAGCGAATGAAGCACAGAAAATGAACGATCATGGAGTCGATAACGCACCACCGCCTGGGAAAAAAAGGAGACATTTCTGGGAGAAGTTGCGCTGTTTCACGCCTCTGACGGCCTGACAGCGTTCAGCGGGATTTCATTTTATTGAATCGAAAAACAACTCTATTACAAGACGCATCCAGCTAGACGTGTGAAATCTGCTTTTGGGTCTCTACTGTACATGTGGGCTTTTACTGCGCCTGTCAAAATGGCCTTTTGATTTAGAGTTTGGACTTGACAGGGGCAACACATCAAACACTGATACAGAGATGAACCGAGGAGGAGACGTATGAGAATGAAAGACTGAAGGAGGGAGTAAAAAGGAGTGATCGAGTCATTAAAATGCCAGTGATGTCATCCAGCGCTTATTGTGAACAGGCCTTGAAGGCTTTTGAGTCGATAAAAAACATTTCTGAAAATGGATATTGGCTTTAGGAGAAAACGCAAACGCAAATTGTGCAAAAACGACGAGAGACAACACAACCCTGAAAGTTTAAGAATCAAACTTTATTCGGTTTACACATATTTACAGTTAAAGTTAGTATGGTTTCTCGGGGGTCGCGACGTGTCCTTCATATAGCCAGTAATATATGAGCGTTGCTGAACAAAAAAAAAAAAAAAAATGGCGGTGATCACAGTGGAACAAGATGAAGGACTAAAGCGGTTATTCCCAACATTACAGGTTTTTTTGGGACTTATTTTAAGCTATAAAAATGATTTTCGGAGGCCAGAGTTCCCCAAGAACCTTTTACTAAAGAAGACTGATGGTCTCGATAAATCAGCCAGAGGAAAAATTATTGGCAACACTGCGTCAGTTTTCCCAGCATGTTTTACTGCACGGAATGTAATCTGTGTTTGATAGAGTGGCCAGGTAAAAAAAAAAAAAAAACAAACAAAGAAAAGAAGCGGGAGGAAGAAACAGGTGCGCGGTCTGTGCCTGTATCAAACCGGTACGTTTCAACACTTATTTAACATTGTTTCGCTGTAGATGTCGATGTCATCGGAACGCTGGAATCCTCAGAAATCCCACCCAGTTTAACTGGAATTTAACGACACCACGTGTCAGCCGAGACCGCCGCTGCGCGAAAAAATAAAAAGTTAGAATTTAATCTATAAATCACACTTCGATTTCAAGGCATCTTAAAAAACGGTATTAGCTGATAATGTCCCA
Source organism: Paedocypris carbunculus (assembly GCA_028128575.1). NCBI lineage: Eukaryota > Metazoa > Chordata > Actinopteri > Cypriniformes > Paedocypris > Paedocypris carbunculus. Next base: position 125,512 of record SOMO01000119.1, read on the forward strand.
ACGTTAAACGGTAACTAACAGCCGCTGTTAAATGATTCGACTAAGAGATTCGGTGCAGAAAGCTGATAGTGTTTTGTTTCCTGTGTGGTCGCTTTTTGGAATTTTTAGCCGTAGGTATTGAAATGCTTTAGGTGGCTTAGGTCAGAACTAATCAGACCAGATGGCTCGTTTTTTTTTCCTCAACAGAGAAGCTGATCAGAACAGAGGAAGAAATTCCAGCAAAAGCTGTGGCACGGCTAGAGGAAGAAGTGCTTTTTGAATTGACTATTGATGAAGAGAAAAACTGACAAAGAAACTGATTTCTAGACTAGCAATGCTCCTCCAGTCCAGTAGGGACAGGCGTCAGAGCAGAGCGCTTTCCGAAAACCGTCATCGTCTCCAAAGCCATAAGAGATGTGTATGAAAGCTCATTTGAATAATGGCACAGTAATCTCTGTAAACTGTCATGAGCACACACGCTAATACTGAAAATTTTGACTTAGTGAAATGAATTTTGGCCAAACAAAAACTATTAGAAGCATTTCATCATAAATATATATATATATAAATAAAAGATAATTTTGTTGGAGATTAAATGACCAACAAGTTTTGGGCAATGCAAAGTAAAAAAAAAAAAATGCAAAAGTTGAAAAAAAAAAAAAAAAACCCATTAATTAAAAAGAAGCTAGTACTCTATTAACTCCGAACCAAATAAGGAAAAAAAACGGAATCGAGGGGCTTTAAAGTCATGATAACCCCCACGACTTCCACACTCAGCTATGAACGTAAAGTTGTGACACGTATTTGATCTGGTCAAATTTTACAGTTAACGATAAACGGACGAAAAGAAACATTTACAAAACAAGCACCAATTTCCTTCGATTTCTGTTGCCAAAATCCTTAAACCAGTGTAACAGGAGAAGTCCGGGTCATCCTGGCCCACATCTTGAAGATCTCACGTTTCATCCAGAAATGGAGCTCAGGTGAACTGTGGCCCTGACACCTCAGGCTAGAACAGAAACGCTAAATGTCATCCATGTTTTGAAGACCCGGAGTGTGCTAATGCGTCAATGTGAGATTGTGCGCACGCAATGGACAGATTTAACATTTAAAGAACCGTGGACAGCTAGACGTGCAGTAGTCGCTCTAAGTCCTCCTGTCTTTGGCCTGGACCACAATGGCTAAGCTCCGATACAAACGCACAGCTGGAGCCCATCTGCTGGATTAATACGCTAAAACACAACGGCTGCTGAGTGGTTGTGCGTGTGAAGAGCACAAAGCCTGGAAGTGTCCACAGTGAGTAAGCAGTTCATCACGGAGCACACCATACTTCAAAAGCCACGGCGGAGAGCGAAAGGCCTTCCAATCATCATGTGAAGGACTCCCGTTTGGTGTCGAGGGGTTTGTCGTTGACCGCGTAACACTGACCCGCGACCGGTTGGAGATTCTCCTTGTGAAACAGTCAAGCATCCGTCTGTTTGCCTCCTCCGCACGCACTTGGTGCTCCTCGCTTGGGAAAAACCAAAAACAGAACACGGGGTGGCTGAGGTTTGGACAGAAGGCTGATGGAGTGGAAGGAATGAAAAACCTTCATTGATGGACCATAAATAAAGCAAGAGGGGGAAATAGTAAACAACTCCGTATTTAAATGTGCTGTTTCCCCACAGATCACCCATAATCCACTCCGGGAAACCAAGGAATCGGCGTAATGTGGGCGATTATGTAGCGAATGTGAAATTGGAACAATTGTGAGCGGACGCTCTGATTTTTTTGTCTTCCAAACACTCGCACAAGTGACGCACTTGTGTTTTCTTTATAGCTTTTCACCCAAAAACTACGAATTTCAGATCTAGCTCCTGAAAAACCTTCTTGGATTAAAAAAAAACCGTCCTGGACTGGATGTGTGACCTCTATCAGGACGAACGCTCACGTGCACCGGAGCACACGCCAAAACCTGATGCTGCCATCCTACGTCACAGAAACAAGTGTAATAAAAAGCAAACACGCTGCTATGACATTATCGCTACGGTAACAGTGAAACAGTCAACTCAGATTCAAGTCCAGGATCTAGTCACGGTGCAGAAGCTCTTACAGACAGAGTCGCTGGCGCACGTCAGGCGTGTGCATGTGGGGGTTTGAGCGGCAGAATCAGGGTCACTTGTCCTTTTGGTTTCATACTTTATAGTAAATATTAGCTGGGCTCTGCGGGGGCATTTCTTGAACGATGTAGACGGGGTGTCCGTAATCGCCGCTGACTTTTTCGTAATGGGGGCAGAACGCCGGGTCGGAGCTCCGCAGGGGGATGATGATATCGCTGGGTTCCGAGCCGTTGTTGTTTCCGCCGCCAGACCCCGTACCCGCTCCGCAGGAGTTGCCTCGCTTCGGGGTGAGGGAGGACAGGGAAAGCGCGGGGTGGCGGGTCTCGGAATGCTTGGATCTCCGGCGCCGGTAGAACACCACGGCGATCACGATGGCGAGCAGTAAGAGGAAGGCTCCGGCCGCGCCGCCGGCGATCAGGGCGATGTTTGAGACGGACACCGCACCCGTGTCTCCGGCCTCCCCTCCATCACCTCCTTTCGAGATGTTCTCCGTATCTGCGAGAGAAGATAAATGGAAGCTCACACAGCGCAGGACTTCAGAAGTTTTCATTCATTATCTATGGAAAAACATTTCGATGAGATTGTAATCCAGAAGCTTTGATTTCTAAGTTACAAATGCCTCATGTCTGGCATCCACGCGGTTGGTTCCTAAAGTGTTTACTTTAAGAAGATCAAGCGGCGCAGTCAAAGCCTCTGAGATATTTTGAGAATAAAGCGGCAGACTGGAGACCGGGTGATCGACGCTCAATAAACTGTGAGAGTGCGTTCCCATACCAATACGCCTTTCTGTTTTTACAACGGTAAATGATAATTAGAGGAGAGAGAGAGAGAGAGAGAGAGAGAGAGTTGTCAACGTGCGAGCGTGTGGTTTCACTTTGTGTACGTTTGGAAATAGGGTTTGAAATACATTTTGACCAAATTCTAAATTGAACAACTACTATCATGTATTTGTTACATAGAAATTGAACAAATACATCTCAAATTGTTCCGTTTTTTTGGGACAAAAATACGCTAAATGAATGAAAAAATATGAAATAGATCAATGAACAAGAAGCACAAGTCAGTTTCATCAGAACAACAGTTTCCGGCTCTTTCTGGATCTGATTGTGCTGTTGTGCTGATTGGTTAGTCAACACAAAATAAATGAATTCATTTTTGAAGTGACTTGTTACTTTCACACCATTTGTTCATATAAACGACACATCACTACAGAATTGGTGTTGCTGTGTAGTAGTTCATGTAGTGTTCAGCTCTGAGCCCAATGAGCTCAACATCATATTGTGTTTCAGTTTCAGATGTTTTGTGTAAGTAATTGTTACCTGGGGTTCTGCTGTTAGGTCGGGGCGGCTCGGGTTTAGGCTTGGGAGGAAGACCGTAAGCAGCTGTGAGGGCCGAGAAGACATCTGCATTACATCTTCAGGCTGATTGGTGAGATGATGAAGAACAAGATGATGATACTCACTCTGTCCCACTTTAAGGACCAGCTTCATCCCTCGCGTCACGCAGACGCCTCCTCTCATGCTGTCAATCCCCTCTTTGGTACCATCTGAGGTAGCTATGGAGAAAAAAAAGTTGGTTTTACTCATATTAATGTACGTTTTTTTCCCCCTTAAAAAGCACTTAAATGAATTTCACATGGCGTGCACATGGCCTGACCGCAGCACTGTGACTTTTCATCCCTGATTTATGACTCGTCTCACCTCTGAGTATGTCGCAACAACTCATTTAGGTTACGTAAGAGAATCTCTCGCGTAATCACTGCGGCGATGCTCTCTGGAGACGGGCTGACTAACGTCACATCACTTTTACCGACCGTGTTTGAAAAATCCTACTTGCATCATAACCTGAGTCTCTCTAAACCCAACGGAAGCGTCTCCTTCTTCCCCTTTCCTCACATTTCTGCAGTTTTGACCTTCTCAACTGGCCACCAATTGAATTATAACCCAAACATACATAATTGAACTGACATGGGCATTAATAATTCATGTTGCTAAAAATACCAAGTGACTGTTCTACACTTCTTTTAATTTGAATACGAAGGAAAACAGCTCATATATAATTCACAACCCATGTGCTTGACAAGTGACACGGCGTAGAGGTTAAACGACTCCTCTGAGGATTCCATGTGTTCACTATACTTCACATTTTTTACAATGTTTTTATTACAAAATTTCTGAAGTCTATAAAAAAAAAACCCCACTTATCTACTGATATCTGTTTAATGTTACAATTCAAAACACCTACTAATCAATTACAGACAAAAAACAACAACAAAACATTTAAATAAAATAAATACATTAAA
>SOMO01000119.1:129936-142166 GCA_028128575.1 Paedocypris carbunculus
AAGCAAGTCAATCTCATGACATCATGAAACTTCCTACAGTAGTTATTCAATCTGATTGTACGATGATTAAAGGAAATAAAAAGAAGGCTTGAACCTCGCAATCACTGCTAGCAGATATATTTACATTATAATACTGTGCAGAGCGAATGAGTGAAACATTTAATAAAGAATGGCTTTACTCAGTTTATTCCATAATTTATGTTTTTCAACCGGCCCAAAGCAATTCCTTGTAAACAACACGTTCAAAGCCTTTCAATTTAACAACGCTGTTTGTCATTGTTTCTCGCGATGAGATCAACACACATGATGCTTTGCTCAATGCTTGGTACACGTCTCCTTGTCTGTTTAGTTCTTCCTTTTCTCCGGGCAGCTTTGTGTATAGGAAACTGTCTCTCAGGAATAACACTCAACCACAACTATGTTGTCTTTTAAGAATGTATACAATACTCTCACCACAAACACACACACACAAACACACAAACCTCTCCACCGACCCGCCATTGCATTTTCCAGTCTTCACATTACTAAATATTTCATAGGTGAGGCGCCTCTCTGAAAAACTTGCTACTTTATCCATGTAACTCGGAATAACTCAGCAACCCATCGCTGAATACTGCATTCAAACCTTTTCGAGTTCCCTCGGCATGTGCAGCTTCATCTTCAAACTTATCTTCCCTTCCAAAAATAAAGCCTCTCGTGAGGACAATATTGAATTCTTCATTGCAGAAACACTCCGCATTCGATCCGTTCAATATTTTATTGAACTGCCGATGACACACCGTCGCTAATCTCGCCGTGAACGTGAAAGACGTCTGGCGTCCAAAATAGCTCTCAATTATTTTGTTCTTTGGAAAACATCAGCACGGACGACTCCGCAGCGCATGCCAAGTTCTGTCGACAAGGCTTGCGAGTAAACATTTGCTATTTATCCTGCTCGAGGGAAACCGTTTATGGGAGATTTTTCGACTCGGACTGAAACCTGAAGCACCGAGGCCAGTATGGGTTTGGGAATTGTGTTAGGTTGACGTGTAAACCTCTTGGATGCAGAAGATTGATGATATTCGGCCACAAATGGTGTGAGAAATATTGCATGTGAATTTAATAATAATGTAACTGTATTGATTGTCTGCTTTTATTGCTAAAATTGAATTAAGCGAAATGTTTCCCATACATCAGTTGGGAAAATAAACAAATAACGATCAACTCTTTGTTTGCGCTTCAATATTAAACGTACAATATTCGTTGAAGCTGACGTAAGAAATGTTAAGGGCAATTGTTTTCATACCTGAATAGCTGTGGGGCTTTAAAATGTCAGTCATACATAAACCAATTATTGTTTATTACAGTTTTGTCATCACCATTTATATTTCAATTTTGTAGCTTTAACAGTCAGTGTGTACTTACGTTATTCTTCCGCTGTGAATGAGTGACTCCCGTCGCAGGTGCATTAAAGCAGACAATTATTTTCTGCATTAATTACCTGCATGCCAAATATGTTTTCGATAAAGAATTACGCCCGGAAATTAATGACTTTCCAAACTTCCACATCCACCACGACAAGCAGTGCCAAGAATTAACTCGCACTTCCACAAATACCAACAATAGAACCGGAATCACCCAACACATCTTCTTAAAAATACATTGGAACTCATCCAAAAAATTCCAAACATCCCAAACCAACTCAAGTATGGAATAATCAATGGAGAATACACTCGGCGTATGAAAGCCATGCTTCTTCACACACAGTTCATCCCAAAATTCCCTTCACACACACACAACGAAGAACACGATTCAGGGACTGGATCCAAAAACACAACCTTCTGAGTTCTGATAGATGTCATTAGCCAAGACACCGGAGGTTTCCAAACAATTGATTCATCACCTAATGGCTCTCATTGCGTTCTTCACACATTTCTCCCCGTAGGCATGCTGGGAAGCCGAGAAGCAAGAGGTGCAGAAGCTAACTTTGATCAACGGGAATGGAAGACTGAAGAGTCTAGCACAATAACAAAACGCCAGGCGTTATAAATGATTTAAACGGAGGAACGTCGATACAAAATGCTACTTTAAAAAAAACACCATACTGTACAACTGCAACAGATTTACACTGAAGCATTTTGTAAAATATAAAGCCAGAATACTCAATTTCTTTATAATAATAATAATGACAGAATAATAATGACAAAGTGAGAAACCCATTAGGACACAATGTGTAGGGAAAAAAAGCAAGACTGGTTCTGAGATGTTACCAAGTCTAAGCTTTATATATAAAAGTTCTTTTCACATTTTAGGATTTTTAATTCACACTTTGACATCTCTGGTCTCTGAGCAACGTCTGGCACTTAAGCCAGCACTTCCTGCCGCATCAAATCCATCAAACCTCAGCAGCCTGTTGTGTTTAGTTGCTCTTTTCGTTTTCTACTTCCTAAACATTGCTAACAATTTCTGAAATGGAATAAAACCACACAGATTAACATTTATGCATTCAGCTGATGCTTTTATCCAAAGATGCATAGTTCATGCTTGTCTTGGGAATCAAACTCATGACCTTTGGTGTTCCAAACACCAGCTTTACTGACTGAGTTAGTATTGAGTTTTCTGAAGCTTCAGTTCATCATAGAACTCTGCTATTTTCCTCTAAATTTGTCCTTCAGAGATGTCTGAAGGTCGTCTCCCTGTTGAAAATTATCCTATTTTATCGTAGGGTAATAACCACTTCCTCCAAACCCTCACGCCACAGGTTGGGTGTCTCAAAGCAAGACGGCCCTAGTTAAAGGCTGGCTTTTGTTGTGTGATGTTCCCATGTTCTCCAGACGTTTTTGTGAAGTTCCGTTCCAAGTCCAAACACATGGATTCAAGTAAAACAGGGACCATTATCTTATTACGTTGTACGTAAAGCAACTAGTTGGCTTCCTGTCGGTGGCCCACGGATGCTGGGATTGGCTTGAGCTCCCTGCGACCCAGAAATAGATGGCATAAAATAACAAATGCTTAGAATCATAACCATATATTTTCACTAAAACCCTCACTGAACAAGCATTCAAATGCATTTGAATGGCTGTCCGTCAGACAGCACTTTCTGAAGCCAGTTAGTATAAACACACTTATTTAGTGCTAGAGCCGATACTTCAGACGTCTTGAGAAAGAGCTGGGTGAGCGAAAAGGTGTGTGGGTGTGGAAAATAACCGAGGTTTTGAGCGTTCTGATGGTGGTGGTGGAAGTCAAGGGGGCAGTGGGTTTAAAAGGAAGATGAAAAGCAGATATGACACACACTGTGCCGTTCAGACTTTACTGTCCACATCTTCTCATGAACAGACTCAAAATCACAGACGAGGAGGTGGAGGGAGAGAGAGACTTGGATGAGTACGGTAATTGAGACGATGATCTGCGCTGATGGAGGGAAAGGCATGCAGAAGAACGCAAAACTGGCCAGACACTGAAGAGAAGAGCCTCTGTTCATGTCTGGGACATTCTGAAACGACCCAGATAATGACCCGCTTCGCCCCGATTTCCAATTTCCCTCTACCCATAACAAACCCCTCAGAGAGCCCGGTCTAAAAAAGGGGGATTGACCCCCATGACCACTGATGGAAGCAACAACAGCTCGAAAAGATGGTTTTAACCCCCGACAAATAAGGCCAGCTGCCGAGTCAACCTTTTCAGTCCGCGAGGAATTAGCACAATCTGTTTGGGCTGCACAGACCCAGAGTCATTTTCCTAAGTAAGTCCTAGTTCCTGCTGGCGAGAAGGCCTCTATGACCTCATTATCCCACCGCAGTGCCGTGGCCGGCCTACAGGGGGCAGCACGAAATACGAGACAATGAGACACGGCCGCTGTATTGGTGAGATTATCTGTCGAATGCTTTCCAACATAGAAGAGGCCTTTCATTGGAGAATTAGTGCTAACGATACCTCGCCAGCCCGGGATTATCCGAGGACACCGCAGGAAATCTCTTTAAATGTAGCTCGATGTACCTCGATGGAATGCAGGAGCCGAGAAACTAATTGAAAACTGCGGCCGGCGCATTTTAAACCTTATCACTTTTCTCATGAATATTAATGAGATGACATCAGACTCTCCCTGTTGAGCTCTTGAGAGCGTTAGAACTCATGGCGTTTAATCGGCACAGGACGATCTATGGTAAAATCCCACGCTGCACGTTACAGTTCAGATTGTTGATCCGCGGCGCTGACCTGCAAACTGTAAAGTCCTGTCACACATGACCTCGAGTGGATTGTTATTAAACATGGGTTTTTAATCTGCTGCCGCGCAGATGGGCCGCACTGAGCGAGCGCGTTTATGAGGAACAGTTGTTGTGACTCTAGAGTTGGCGAGGGATTTGGCGGCCAGCTCCCTTCAACCTTTTACTAATTGACCACACTTCCATCTACAAATTACTAGAGTTACAGTATTCTAAAATTAATAACACTAGTTCTACTCTGGTAAAAAAAAAATATTGGAAATGTGGTTTACCGATTTATTTTATATAATTAAGTATACTAAAGTTCTAATGGGAAAAAAAAGTTAATTCCGGAAAATATAAACACATTACAGAATGCATCATATTTTTTAACATTTTATTTACTTTACATTTTCTTTTCATAGATATACCTAATTTGTTTTTAACCTGGACACTTTGGCAGCGTGACAAAAATAAAGCAGCAGAAAAGCAGAGCAAGAATTACACTGATTGAAGAATGTAATTCTGTTATAATTCGGAGGCAATCGAGACTTAAAGAAGCCACGTTCCGGCTGAATTAATCTGATACGGACAATCAGCCCGACTTGACAAAAGAAATGGTGGAACGTGACTGACAGGTAGACCAGTCCCTATGGTAACCGGCATGAAATCCCACAGCTGTAATCTTAAATGTCATCTTTGGTGAGCAATTGACAGGTATTAACCGCTAATCCTGTCTGACATCCTCTCCACATGCACTCACACACACTGGGTTTTCCTGGTTTAATGACTGACCAGTCCAGCAGTTCAGTATAGCAGTGTCCAGACGCTGCACAACCCCTGCAGTGCAAAGAGGTGAACACTGAGATGACAGTTCACGCTTTTCTAGAGCCAGAAAAAAGAAAGACCCAAGTACTTGTTTAACGGGGTCATAAATTAACCTGTAGCGATAAACTCAGCCACAACTAATCAACTAAGATATAACTCCTAGTTAACCAAGGCGTCTAAACTTCCCTGCAGGTCTGAAAATAAAGAGGCTGCAGTGGGGAGAAAAAACGTTAAATTAAAAGAGAGAGAGAGAGAGAGNGAGAGAGAGAACTTTGCAAGGAAATTATAAGGACGGTTAAATAATTGCAGAAAATTGCAAATATTCCAAGCGCATCCCTGTGTTTTGTACATTCGGGGCTGCTTTTAATGGACATTTATGAGGGCATCATTAAGATTTAATGATCTACAACAGGCTCCGATAATAGAGAGAGAGAGAGAGTGTGAGAAATTGGATGAATAGATGAGAAAAGAGAGTGTGAGAGTGAAGGGCAGGGGATGAGAAAGGTGAGAGGCCACAGTCTAATTTAAGAGTTTAATATCAGGGAAAGTAGAAGTGAGAGGGAGAGACGGGAGGGCGACACACATCCAGCTCATAAATCCCTGCATGGGAAATCACAATCTACCTATTTATTTTTATAGCAAAAAGACGCCATTGTACGTTTGCTACGTTTCTTTGGTTGCTGTAATTATTTTTAATAATTTATCTAACAGCTTTATATATGTACATGCATATTGTACTTTTAGAAATTACATTGTCAGCTTAATAATACAGTTAAAACTTTATAAAAATAGAAACAAGAAACAAAAAAGAAAACAAAAAAAAAAAAAAATTTTAAAAATATATATTACCAACAAAACATTATAAATATATACTGTGACATTAACAAATAACACATGTTTTAATTTCTAAACACTAGAAACTGATGAACATATACGTATACACATGCACAAATTTGTATAGTATTTCTATTTAAATAATGTAAATGATGCTTATTTTTCTATAAACATACACATGTATTTTATATTTACTTATTTTACAGCGCAAAAAAAATTGTTAATTGTCAAGGACATATAAATCAGAAAAGAACCAACTTAATAATGCAAAAAGGTCTAAAAATAGAATCCATTTTCCTTATGAAAATATAATACCTTTTCATTTTGAGATGGTAAGATATGAGCTGGACATATTCTTGACAGGTTTCAGCAGAATCAGTTAAAATGAGAAAAGTGGAAATATGAGGGAGAGAAAGAGAAAAGGAGAAATATAAAAAAAGAAAGAGATGGAGTGAGAGAGAGAGAGAGAGAGAGAGAGAGAGAGAGAGAGAGAGAGACCGGATAGAACAATCAGACTGAGACAAGGATGATAGAGTAAAGGTTTTTCTAGGTCATGTTCACATCAGTGATGTTTGGAGATGGAAAAATGTAGAAGACAGAGAGCAGAACTACTGCCATACTAACAGCTTTTAATCTGAAAGCACACTTGTCAATCAAATCACAAAACACACGCACGCACAGAACAGCTGGCTTTCTCCACAAACACTAACTAACCGCAGACATCTAAAAAATGCATAATGTGTCCTGAACTGCACATTCAGCAGCGACCACCCCAGCCATGCTCAAGGTGAATATCTGTAGCATGTAGGAAGCCGCGCGGAGAGGCATTAGCAAAGCCAGAGCTCATTATAGCGCCATGACGCTTCCTTCCTCATCTGAATCCCAAGGCGGCCCCGCCACCAAACCCCTGCGCCACAAAGAGCCCAGATAAAGACACATTATTGAGAATCAGCCTGCTGAAATAACACGCTCTGACATCTGAGTCAGCCTACAGCCGGCAGCGTGGAGGTGGAGACGCCGGGGATCGGAGAAAAACCTGAGCGGAAAACTCCATGAACTCCTTTCTGATGAGGGTCCGGAGTGAAGCAACTTCTGAAAATCTCCACGGATCTGTCCACAGTTTGACGCAGACTAAAGTGCTACACATTATTGCCATTAAATATGCATATTTTAGACAGCCGCGGTCCTCATTCATCGGCAACTGTCAGCAAACACGCTTCTAAAAGGTCATTCATAATTAATAAGAGCATCATCCCGATTGGCCAAGGTTTTTATTTTATTTTTTTCATGGGTGATCTTGGATAAAATTGAAGCTCAGAAATCATTTCAAACATCTTGTATGAAGCAGCTTGAGAAGTGATTACGGCCTCAGTTTGTCCGTTGTTGAGATTTGAAAAAAAAAGACTCGAGGGGGTGAAAAAAAAACATTTTCTGCTTTACTTCTAGCAAGACGTGGATTTTCAGAACTTCGGCTATACGGCGTTGAGATCAGAGACACTCTGAATTAATTAAACCACTTTGCTGTGATCTTTTCTGAAAAGACCATTCAATCCCATTCCACCGATGCTTTGCTAATGCCAGTCAGGCTTGTGTGTGGCAATTATTCAGGCTACAAATCATTTTTTCAAAAGAAATACAGCGTTCTAGCAAAAACTGATTGAGATCTGCACATTTCCCATTAGCTTGCTGCAAAGTCCAACGTTAATTTGTGAAATCAGTGATCTCAAATGAACTATAAAAGCATTCTAAACTCAGCTGCTTTAAAATCTCCACAGACGAGTGAGTTGTGATTTCTATGGGTGTGATTTCAAAATCTAAATTTATATTTACATTACATTGATATTTTTAATTTGTATTACCTAATTATAATAGTTAGATCCAACTCAGTTCAGTTCCAAACTTTTTTCATTGCAAATTAGACAATTAAATAGATAGAATATGATCAATTACCAAATATTACCAATTGCATATTTTTTTTTGCAAAAGTTTTATTAAAAATACAGCACAACATCTATAAAATATATACACAATGTGTCCGTTTTAATCTGTCATCAAAGTCGACTTGACTAGAAGTAACGAACATATCGAGATTCGAAATTGGTTTTTGATCTAAAAACGTAAAAGCTGTAAATTTAAAGTAGAAATATTCAATCATATTAATATTGTTTATAAAATATAACAATAAGAACAACATGGTACTTCAATTGAACAAATACACTAAATAAAGTAGATATTTTAGTGTAATAGGGTGTACAGGGTGTAATTTAGTGTATAGTATTTTAGTCGTAATAGGGATAATAGGGAAGTATGAGATAATACACATTAAAACACACAATGAAGTAATAATAGACAACTACATGTCTTATTTTTTCTATGATTCTCCCTAATTTAGATATCCAAGTATTCACATTTCTTTTTTAATAGAAACCCGACAGCAAGGGTGACCGAAACAAATGTAGATCTTTGAATCTCACACACACAGTCATCACTTTCAGAAGCCGCTGGGAGCTGAGATGTTCCTCACAACGCATAATAAACCCGCCGTCGGACTCCGTAGTTTAGTCTGGAAAAGTCAATATGTGTGGGTCACAGCAACAGCAATGGGATTAGGTTTGTGCATCGCAAGCACTGTTATTTCCTGCTGGAAATGCAAATTCGGTTATCTTAATGTCACATTGTTTTTATGTGGGAAAATAAAGAAGCTCATTTAAATATTTCATTTGTTTCAGATGTCACCGCCGAAGCTCATGCTGCTTTTTCCAGCGTTCTTTCCCTATACTTATTATTTTTTATGTTTTACTTTTTAATTTTCTGCGTCTCCGGTAGAAATGCTAGCGGTAGCGAGCCCCAGCGTGACTCTTTCCCAGCGGGTGCGGTGTTTAGAGGTGTGGGCCGTGTGAGATTTGCACCACGCCATTGAATGCATTCTAAAGCTCTACCTTGGTGTCTTTTAATCTGATTTTTTTTCTCCCAACATCACAACCGGGTCGGCACGACGCTGTTCCGCCAAACTCACAGCATGCTTTTACACAGTTCGGTTTGAGAAATGGCTTCTTTTGTCCCACCACCCCATATGGACCGAGGCAATAAAGACCTCCTGAAATGGTGGTCCTCACACCGCACTTTGTTCCCAGCCACAGATGCCTTGGTTTCCTTCAAAGCGACTCGGTTTCCTTTAGCGTTTGGAAGAAAAACATCGACGGCGAGTGATCAATTTCCCCTGGAAGTCTTCAAAGTGATGCAATTGTGTGACTTTCAAAGATTTCTGGAGAGAGCAAACTCCTCGGCGTGGATTATTCTAGACTCGTTTAGTCTGAGGAGAGGTGGTGGCTTCATGAATGGGCGAATTTAATGGTTCAATTTTCATTTTTTTTGTGGAAAACCGTTCAAGGTGCGTCTCATTCCTCAGAGTAATTTTCTTAATAGTGTGATTAGAGCCGTCTCGCAGAAATATGTCAATGAGGGCCGGACCAGCTCAAGCCATCCAGCAAGAAATCTCAGAAAAACACAATCCGACTCAGCGTATTCTGAGAATCCGTCTGTGGGGGTGAAAACATTGGGAAGAGTGCGGAATACTAATGCAATCGTCTGGAAAAATGGGAAATCACACTTGCAAGCAACGATCAATAATGTTCCTCCGTTTCCTCCGAGTCTTCAGCAACATAAACTCTGGTTTTTGTTTTCCTCTCGCCGTCCTCTTCATCCGTCCCTTTATCCCTTCATCTTTTCTCTCCCTGTCGGTATTGAACAGCTGGTGAGGAGAATTCCCACAATCCCTCACACCATAATCTCCCTCCCTCTGCTCGCACGTCTATCCATCAAAAGAGCCTTTATTCACCCCCACTGCTGATGTGCGTGACTGTGTGTGTGTGTGTGTGTGTGTGTGTGTGTGGGTGTGTGTGCAGTCTCCCAGCATTATTGATAGCCCGAACATCTCGAGCAATAAAACGTCACATCGATGACAGAAAGTGCCCGGGGCGTTTTCTGGGCGTCGTCCATGCGGGTATTTTAGCATCCGCACGTTCGCAGGTGAGGTGTTTTCATGTAAATGTGTGTGTTTGTGCGTCCGTAATGACTTTCCGAGCAGCTGTGGATGCCACGAGGTTAATGAATCACTGTGTTAAACCATCTATATCCCATTAACCTGAGACCTACCGCGGGATCTTTATCGGGGGGCGTGTGAGCGCACAAAGACGCACAGATTGCGCGGATCAGGCGGGCCGGGCAGAAATCAGAATCTATCTGCGAGCTCAAACGGACACATTCATGGGAATAAACACAGACTCCACATTGTGACACACACACACGTTTGCACACCAAGCGTAGAGTGGCGCGGGACTCTGATTGCTGACCTAGTTCGGGAGGGACCTGTCACTACTCGTAGCCATCACGCAGCAAACTCAATAGCTCAGCATGGCAGACACACACAAACATGCACACAAACAGACATACATGCACGGCGGTGAACTTTCAAATCACGACGTTGGTTTGCAGCATCTAGAAAGACGGAATAATGTTTTACAGTTGGTAGTTCTCAGCTTATGCTGTTCGTCTTGGTTTTGTCAATGTTTTTGTGCCTTTTAGTGTTCATTTTAATTCAATTTTTTCATTTTCATGTTTTAAATGCTTCAATGTTTATATTTACATGAGTGAAACTGACGGGAAACCTTTAATGAAATGGAACGTTTACAACCAAGGCAAATCAGTGGCTACCTGCTTTCTTAAATAATTATATAAAAATAACAATTTTTTTGGTAAATATCTTAACAGTTTATCAAACAGTTAAAGCTTTAAAAAAAAAAAAAGTCAAATAACGTTTTCATGAAACCTTTTACTATACGTACTATGTTTACCAGAATAAGTGTTAGCTATCTTGTTTTTAACAATAACTGGACAATAAAAATGACTATGTACTAGATGCCCTGGTAAGATAACAGAAAATGTAAATATGTATTATAAAATATACTGTTTATATAATATTGATATAAATTTATCTCGATAAATCTGATTATACAAATACCTGTTTCTGAGACATCAAAGTGGCTAACTGAACAGTATTTATCATCAACGGTCCTGTGAGGGAATGGCTCATCTCTAATATTTCAGCTTAACCTTGATAAATAAACCAAGACGGCCTGTTCAATAATTCACAAATCCTCACCACAAGACTAATTCAGTCGCACAAACACACACGAAGACGCTCAAATCACGGAAATGTAGGTTGGGAAGACAAAGGCATCCGATCTGCATCTACTTCAAACTACCTTTAAAGTCAAAGTTATCCTCCGGCAACACACACACACACACACTTCGAAGGAAATTATTGACTCTATAAGTCTGCTTTTGACTGAACGTGATGGTGAAGCACACATTTTGGGAAGAACATGTAATGCCCAAAGTTTTTTCGTATTATTATTTATTTATCGAGCGCTTTTTAGGGTAAAACGTTCCCCTGAGAACTCAGTTAGCGCCCAGTGATCAAAGTTTTGGCAAAAGAGCTGGGAGCGTTTGATACACTCTGATACACACTCAGCGGGGAGAAGATCTGGGCTTCAAACAGCGGGTACCACGGGGGGAAAAAAAAGCTCCAGCTAAAAGCATCACTCAGCCTCACACACACCCTGAAAAGAACAAAACCGTGGCGCGATAAGGTGTGCTTTTATCCAGCGTTAAAGCGCACACACAGCTTACGTCATTTATTAGCGGCTCGGGCACCAATAGAGATATTGAGGAAACGATACACTCTCCAGAGGACGTGTGGTGAGTGTTTGCCGACGGTGTGTGTGGTTGCTTCTAAATGCCCTTGAGTCTCACAGGCCCATTACAGCCAATTAAGACACACATAATCACAAGCGCTAGCCGAACCAGCCCGCACTCAGCCTTCTCCTTCTCATTAAGGCATATAGTAAAAATTAAACTCTGCCAAGATGGGTTAATTTAAAGTGATTTCCCTCAGGAACAAACAGAAACAAAAACACACATTCTTCATTATGGATGGATTCGTGGTGCTGGAAGACGTCAGGAGGAGATTTGTCAGGACGGAGACCCGGAGGGCGATTCGTGTTTTTACATCACTTGAATAATTAGCAAACGTTGCTAAAGTGTTTGTCCGTTCTGATTAATTATACAGAAAACGAGCATGGTAATTACTATCTCATGCCTGTAAATAAATGTGCGCTTTTTAATTTCATGTGTAAAACAGATTCAAATGACAAATGGAAATTTTGTAGTGTAGATGTTAAATGGTGTGTGTGTGTGTGTGTGTGCTTAATTATGAATTATATATGAAAAAGTCAATTATTTATATAGCATCTTTTTTGATGTATTTATGAATGTACTATTTTTGAAATCTTTCTTTATAGTGTATAAATATTTATTTATATATTG
>SOMO01000119.1:145914-164555 GCA_028128575.1 Paedocypris carbunculus
AAAAAAAAAAGTTTGGTTTACATTTGATCTGAATCAAACGCCCTTTCACATCAATATAAACATCCAATCAAAGTGACAAGTGTTTTGAAAACACTTGCTCCATGAATTCTGATTCCAATAAACTTCCATCTGAGACTGATCTTTTTATGCATGAAATCTGCACCGCAAAACGCCCGTGTTTATCTTCATTTACGTGGAAATGCGAGACGGGAAAAAGCATTTTGACATGAGAAAATCAACCGTGCAACCCGAGCATCAACTCACAAAACACAAATGCAGCACTTTAATGTAAATGCCACAGGCCAGATCGGAATTCACAAGTGTTTGGGTTAATTAAAGCTTTGCGGCTGTGGAATCATGGGTATAAAAGTTTCCTCATGCCACACTGGGCCACATTAAAGCAGGAAACGGCTGATGGAACCTCAAATGAAACAAACTTCAGTCCTCGGCCCCTGATTACACTTCACCTCACAGCAGAAATGTGGAAAACGACCCGTGTTTATACAACGTTAGTATTATTATAATTTTTTTGGTAAATTATGCCAAACTTAGGATGTTTCCGCTTCTTTTACCCGCTTTCCCAAGCATGAACATGTGTGCTGCAAAGTATTTTAAGTATAGAATGTTCCTCCGAATTGGAAAAAAAAGAAAGAAGGAAAGAAAAATATTTGCTTTTTTAAAAGGTTTGCCAGACGTGCAAAGAACCTGGATGTTTTTCTTTTCTCTTGGACTGTTGTTCACTGAAAATCCATATGTCTTTTAAAATACTAACCATCTTATTTAATTTTAATCCAAAAACAGTTGTAATTCCCCTGTGTTATCAGTGTAAAATAAAATTTGTATTTCTATATGTATTATTATTCTTTTTTTTTTTTAAAGTTTGGAATTTTCTAAGCTTTATTCTATAACAATATATATAGCCCTAATCCCAACTGTAATCCTAAAATTCCAAAAAAGATATTAGTACTTAATCTTGGTTTTTTTTTTTTTTTTTTTTTGGGAGAAAGAGAAAGAGAGAGAAAAAAAAAAAAGATGCATCAGTCGCACGTTATTCCTGAACAAATTATAACGAGAAACTCTGGGTAAAAGATTGATTGGCCAAGAACATTTTCATCTCCTCTTGCTTCTTGGGAGCAGCATTTGAAGCAAATGTGCTAAACCCGCTAAAGCGTGCGATTAATTCACTGTATTTAACAGGCAAACACAACAGATTTCCTATTTAGGTAAAACGCATGTGGTATCAAAGAGCTTTCGCTATGTTATATGAGTTTGTCAATCAAACACGCCAAGACAGGAGAAGTTCTTTAGACACTGGAAGTCTAAAAATCATGCTCAATTAGAAGAAATTGTAAATGTAATTTTCGATGAACGGAGTATGTAAAAAAACTGTAGCTCTCGGTTGTGCAATATAGTGGTGTATTAAAGCATCACTGTCCCTTTGAGGTGTGTGTTCAATTCGACTCTGCCTGGCGTTCTTATACACTAAGTAGTAAGGTACTAAATAAAAGTCGTGTACCGTATTTTTAATGTCATGTGTTGTATGCCCGGTTAAAATTAGGAAAGTTGATATTTTGTGATAAAATGATCAAGTCCTAATCTGTCCCGATTAATCAAGCTGTGCTGCATATTGATATTTTTTACCGTTTCTGTCCTACACAGATGCTATATTGGTCTGTAATTAAAGGTATTCAAAGTTATTTTAATGTATTACCTCATGCACAAAGGTAAGTGTATGTGTCTGGCATCTTCAGACATCAAGAACTGTTGAGCCCACCCATATTATCTTAAGGGTTTGGAGATAGCGGTTTTGTGTTCTTATCAGTGGCATTTAATTACCTAAGGGCTGCAGATAACGTACACATTCCAAAACACTGACGGACTGAAACTCACCTCATGACGGTCTCCACATCTTCAGTGGCCTGCACTTATTCAACCACCAGAACTTCAGAAATTCTGGTTGGGTAACTAGAGCAACAGTAATTACTGATGTTTAACCTGCCAAACTACATTTTGAATAGCTGGAAAAGTCCAATCAGATCAACGGATGCTCACATCCACATGCAATTTTGTTTGATCTTTAGTTTTCAAATGCTAGAATGTGCTGATCAGGCAAAAGAAGGTCCAGGAAGTCGAGGGATTCGGCGGCTGCTGAAGCCTCAGACCAACGAAAGAGTCTCATCAAGTTCCAAAACTTGAGTTAAAAATGATCACTACTAAAAATAAGCTTTCCTTTGTTTAAGAAGGGAGAGCGGAGGCAGAGAGGAATACTCCCGTCTCACTTTTCATGTGTTCGCTTGCTTTCAGCTCGGTTTCCTTGTTTGAACCAAGTCACGGGGGAATTATCCAATTCTGATTCTGCCTTTTTTTTAACGTTTGTGAGTCAAATACCGAGCAGTCTGTCGGTACAGAGAGGTTGAGTGGCACATTTCAATTTATTCAGTCGGAATCCATCATAAATATGTCTGAAAGCGAGTTTGTGCTAAAAAAAACCCATCATGGAGGCATCTAGTCTTAGAAAAACAAATGCATGTTCTCATTGCCGTCTGTTTATTTTTCTTCATTGTCTCTTAACAATTTATCGGTCGAATTGTATCATGCCAATTACCTCCATTCGTCCTTTAGAGAGAAAAACTGCTTATCTGACCTTCACGAGGATGGGCAGAGCAAAAACCCAGGAAAAGAGAGAGAGCGCGAGCAATAGAAAGACGAAAGCGAACAAGGTTTTCTAATAAATTGGATAACATCGCCGCGTACATAACATCGCCCCAGTCCATGAATGACATAAAGCATAAACGTGAACAACGGCTGAGGAAACAATCACTGTCACAATCATAATCCTAACGCTGCACATGCAATGCCGATGTTTACAGATGATGTAATGTTTGCGCCCCCAACCCTCTCCCCCAGACCACCCCCCGCCCCTCAAGGTTTAGGACCATCAACGTAGTAATCGCAAAATTGTAATTATGCTTTCTACACACACAGAGCGGTATCATGCCAGGCCTTTGAAGGTCTGCCAGAGACGCACCTTTGAAACTGAAAATTAAATATGAGTGAAACCAAAGACGGGCCTTTTCATCGAGAAGATGGCAGGACGGCAAATAACACTGAAACTGAAGGAGGAAAGGTCTAAAGCAGGAAGGTCTGGGGCTTTCGGCTCATTCCAACCTGTAGGGCTGCACAAAAAGAAGATAAACTATTTCGCTTAAGTTGACTTTACAATTGTTCACTACAAATCATTTTCTGAATTTTAAGCATACCGTAAAACCTCTAATATAACGCCAGTTCCTCTAGTAGAAAACCACCATGATGGAAGGGTTGAAATATTTTTTTAATATTACCTTATATCATGCGTATTTATAGTACAGAACTTTTATTGATTTTATTCACTATACCTCACTGTATTTAACAGGAAAAAAACGGCAATTTCTACATATGGATTAGTTGATATTAAATCTTGTAATGAAAAAAAATGAAAAAAAAAAACTTTTATCATCTTCTTATATTAGAAATATCACAGGTGTACGTACCGACCTATATCAAAAAAACACATATGCCTGTATATAAACTTTGTACAGTTTTAAGAAAGCAACAGCACTGAAGTTCGTTCTAGAAAGTTCCATAAAAACCACTGAAAAAATGCCACGTTGTCTTGAGACAAACAATCTGAGATTTCACTTTTCATTCTTGCTTAATCCTTACAAATTAATAACTCTACAATATCAATTACCGTATTTTCCGGACAATAAGGCGCACCACTAATATACATCTTTATTCTAATCTTTTGTCATATACAAGTAATACTTTTTTTTTTTTTCCAGATTAAAGAGCTCAGTCATTTTTAAAGTACTTTTAGGAATTTGAATGTGCCTTCCAGTCTAAAAAATAAGATAATTCATCATTGTTGGATTAAAACCATCCAAATCTATTCTAAAAACATCCTCGTGCTAACAATACATGAAACCGTGCAGCCAACAACGTCACTATGTAAAAAACTTGTGCAAACTAAAAGTTGCTCTCAAACTCTCTCGCGACACAGAAATGAAAAAAGTGGCTCATGGATGATAATAAAGCACGGCCGACTTGCCAAACAAAATTTAGAAGGACACATCTGCAACAGAGTCGTCTCAGAAAAAGTATAATTGAGAGCCAAGTAGCGAGAAAGCAAACTCTGAGCTATAAAATTATCCTCTTGGCAGGAAAGTGGGAACAGTGGCACAAAAGAACGAGAAAATGAATGATGACGAGAAAAAATGAGACATGAATAGGTGAAGGGAATGTGACGGAGAGGGAGAGAGATATTAAGATCAGAAAGAAAAAGCCTGAGAGAGAAAGTGTGTATAGAGGCAATAATCCCTTCAGAGATGGCTTTGTTGCCCGTCTGATGATGGAGCAGTCCATATGAAGAACTAATAGAGGGGTGTTGTGTGGGGGATTATCCTCCCACTCTCAAACCCCTGAAAACGGAGGTCAAGTGGACCGATTCCATTTTCAGTCCATTTACTGCCACAATCAAAACCGCTTTTTAACAACACAACCTTTTCTATTAGCCGTTATCTCTTAAAAAGCAAAAAAATAAAAAGTCACACAAATGGCTGTGAGATGTGGGAGGAACTCGACTGAGTCGCTCATTTATGGAACCCAAAATCCATTATTTTCTCTAACAATGTTTAATCTCGTGCTTAGAAATGCTCTATGGGAGACGTTTCAGCAAAAAAAAAAAAAAAAAGAAAGAAAGAAAGAAAGAACCAAATCACAGATTGGCCAACCAAACACACCACAAACACAAAGTGAAACCCGAAACGAATCAGAGCAGTTTCTAGAGAAGTTCTGTCACTTTCCTGGTTTTCAATTAAATAAAAATCTTTGATTTGAAACAATTAACCTAGTTAATATATATTTAAGTTATCTTCAATTAGCATCTGATTCATTAGAAACTGAACAAGACGTGGGGGATTAATTGTCTTTAGGTTAATTTGAGGCTGGTGCCGTATGTTTCCGTACAGGAATCCGTGGAAGACTGAGCTCAGCATTGATTAACCGCACAGACGGACTGAAATTTGCTCTATTTAACGGGTTTCAATGTCATTCCTTCCCCCTCGGCCCACGAAAGCTCAATGGAGACCCTAATAACCGTCTTGAGACTTTTACTACTAAATGGCTTAATGAATCATTGGAGACTTTGTCATCATGTAGCATTAAATCAAATGAAGCTATCTGGTTTAGTGCTGAGGAAAAACTCGAAAGTTTGTTTCATAAAACAGTCACGACTATGCTCCAAAAACCCAAAGTGGCCATAGTAGTCATAACAAGACCACCCGTCCTTACTCCACTCTGCTGATTCTGAAGAACATCTTTGGCCCAAATCACAAAGCCAGACAAGCACACACATTCACACACTCATTAGTCTCCAATTCACTTGACACACACGTGTTTGGACAGTGAGAAGAAAACTGAGACCCCTATCAACTTAGACCAGTTTAGCAAATTAACAAATGTAGAGGAGCAACATGTTCCGAATAATGGTCATTATACTCTACATCAGGTTAAATTAATAAAGTAACTATCTACCCATCCATCCATTCATCTACCCATCATTCATCTATCTATCTGAATATCCAACCATTTATCTATCTATCTATCTATCTATCTATCTATCTATCTATCTATCTATCTATCTATCTATCTATCTATCTATCTATCTATCTATCTATCTACCTATCTATCTATCCATCCATCGATTCATCTATCCATCCAGATTCCAGATGTATCTTTCCAGATGTATCCATCCAGATCTATCCGTCTGTATCATTTGATAAAAACAGAGTATGATTATATGGTTTCACTTCTTATTATGATTTTATATTTTGGCTTTTATATTTTATGTTTACTTTGTTACATTCTTGTTGATAATTGTAAATATATTATCTTTAACAAAGCATCTTTGTTTGTTTGATACTTGTTATTGCTACTTAAATGTGCATAAGAAAATAAGCCAAAAAAATCAAGAGTAACACAACACTAAATTTTTATGAGGGGAAAAAAATCTAGAAGGCAGAAGATTTAATCAAACTGATGGGCTGACAATTTCACATGTTTGCAACTATCTGGCAGGCATCCGTGTCATTTAGCGTGTGACAGAGAAAATACGAAAAAAGTACGAGTGAAAGCAGTGACCTGGAAGCGATGTGGTTGGTGGCGTGTGAGTAAACACCATGACCTTTTTAGATATAGAAGCAGTTAGGTCTTATAGATCACTGACTTTCTCCAATATCATCACCACGTCTGTCCAAATTCCATCTTTATTTGTCAAGCATTTGTTCAATTTTTTTTATCTAGCTGGTTTATCATTTTTTTCTAGCTAGTTTATCATTCCTTTCCCGGATTTGGTCTTTTCCATGTGAAGTTTTTCCATCCCTCGTGTGTGACTAGGAAACCATGTTATTGCTTTCACAGTCCATGTTCAACATATAGATTTTACCCTTCTTGGAGTCGTCCCACAAGAGGACCGTTTATTCAAAGGCCTGAAACGCAAATGTTCAATACGTTACGTCTCAGGGCAAGGGAAGTCCTGAATCTGTCTGTGACTCACTTCTAAACATGGCTTCTTATTTGCACTTGTCCTAAGAGCATCAACGCCCGAGAGGAAAGTCAAAGGACCTTTCCGTGGGTTCTGCAGATTGTGTCACTGCGGGTGACGCATGACTGCCTTATCTAGGGAGGGCATGCACGCGACCCATAATCGGCAGTCAGCCAGCCGGAAAATGCCCCCATGTCTCTGTAAGTTGAGGGACTCGGTCCAAACCTTAAACTCGACCGCGTCCCTAACTGAGTGCGGCCAAAGTCACTCCCGCACAGACAAGTTTACAATTCCCACACTTTCCCACCAATTAATTCAGACAATCCGTCGATGTTTCAACCAAAACGTCCACCTAGTTTGGATGTCTTGGATAAGAATAAATACAAATATCCTCATCAAAGCCATTTCCAGATTAAGCAATACTAAGGAATTAGGCCACTTTTTAAATGTTTGTTGAGACTCAAATAATGTTTTTATTTCTACAAATTGGACTTTGAAAAAGTAGTAGAACAAAACCAATCCAAAATGCAAGAAATGGCTTAAGGATGGTTAAGGTAAAAATGGGGAAAAAAAGAATCTGTAGAGCTGGCGTTTTGCAACATTGATGGTTGTGGGTTCGAGTCCCATGTAAAGAAGGTGGTTATTTCAATTTGAGTCACTTTGGATAAAAGCCATTTTGGATAAAAATTTTAATGTAATTCAATGTAAAATAACTGCAATGTAAATTTATGTAAAAGCAATAAGAACATTAGAATTCCAGATATGAAAGATAACATTATTTATATATAAAAATAGTTTGCAGCATCATCAGAATTGATGGAATCACGTGCAATATTGTAAAATATAAAAAAAAAAATAGTCTAAGCCACATAAAATAAATGTTATGTTATAAATAATTAAATAATTTCTACGCTCTCTTTGCACAAAATCTCCACATTCACTAGGGCTTTTGTCACAGCTTTCAAAATCTCAAACCCAGCAAAACAAAGACTCGCATCAACATACCTTCTGTTCAAAGAGTTCCAGAAGACCGGTTCCATGATGGTGGCATCCACAGTCAAACCCTCCAACAGAAAGATGGAGAGAAATCCCAAGCCTCTGGCCCAGTCCGAGAACGCCATGACCAACCAGGCAGCCCTGGTCTGGAAAGCCATGTTATTCCTAAAAGATAAATTAAGGGGACCTAAAATGTTGGAAAAGTGACTGGTGGCTGGTCTCAGATCAGTTGATGAGGCTGCACCATCTGAGGCAGAAATCTCAGATCTTTTAAGAATAAAGCCTTAGCAACAACACGACTTCAGCCATGAAAGGTGCCAGTCCGGAGAGCAGATTTGTACATTTAAACAATGTGATGGGACGGGGAAAGGAAGATGTTGGGAAAAGAAAGCGACTGGTCCAGTAGGCGATTCTTGTCGTTTTTCTTTCTTTCTTGTTTTACTAACGGTTTCTCAACAATCTGAGCTTTAGCATCTCTATGAAAACTTTAAGCGTTTTGACTCCAGTTGAGGAAACGAGCATCCACGCGGCACAAAGACGCTTCATCTGCCACCAACATGTACAAGTCGTGTCGTAGTTCCCGTGGAGGCAAAAATATAGTCTGTGTTTCAAACTTCAACTTCTCGTTTCTCGGCCGTGGGGCTGAGAACAAGTGTGTTCTAGTCTCGTCTGATATCCAGATAATTATGGCAAAGACGCACATTTGGTGAAACAACAGCTCGTACTCACCCAGTTAATTTGCCCGGAATACGGCACAAAAATACAAGCGAGCAACTAGCAGTTTGTAAGAGACGCCAAGTGCAAAGAACTCTGAAAAACGAGCATCATGGATGAAAAAAGAAAGATATTCCCGTCGTCCATGAAGTCGGTGCGTTCGGGTCCCTCTGTCCGACAACACTGCTCGGCGAATCTCACGGTTTGACTCGCGCGCGAACGCGGGTGTTGCCAGGTATTAGAAAGGACAATCAGCCACAACGGGCAATCAGATGACTCAAACCTATCGTGTTTCGAAATGGAATTAAACATAATCTCCGTTGAATAAGTTATAAGTACAATGTGTTTGTGGAACAGAAAAAGAATCAATTGAGTTATTAATCATTTTCCCTCAAAAAGACTAGACCTGGCAACCCGTGTAGTTAAGAGCGTGCGCCTGTGACTGACTGCAATTTTGGGGGGACATTAAAAGCTAATTTCTGATCTTTTAACATTTTATAATGCGAATGTCTCTGGCGTTTACATTCCAAAAAGTGATGTTTGGACACTTGAATGAATTGAAGGCTAATATCTAAAATGCGAATGCGAATGAGAGGTGAGTGAACTTCGGTTCAGGTCAACGGTGCGAAGATTAGTTTTGTTTGCTTAAACCTCGTGCTCCGTGTCTAATCTAAAAACTATTCCAAAACAGTGCAAAAAGCTCGTGCTGGGTACCGTGGGGAAATCAGTTGGTAGATTGAAGAGCTGTGATTAGAGCGCCATTTCTTCTCTTTTATTTCTTCTCATTCGATCAGACACAAAAGCTCTATACGACGCCCTTACATTTGAATCTAAATTACAATCTAAACAACGTATAGTGGACATTTTAAAGAAAGGCGTCTGATTTTAACTTTAAAACCCAGTTGTGAAATATCAGACGAGATTGTGCTGCCTCCTAGTGGTAAGCGACTGCAAGGCGGCGTTCGGTTGCTATTGAAACGCAGCGTTCCGTGTAAATCCTTCACAAAAAATGAGACGTACAAGGCTTAGATTTAAAACTTTATTTTCTGTTTAACATATTTTATTCTTTTTAAAGAAAAAAAAAACTAACACCAACAATCTGCATTTAACCACCCAATCATTTAAAACTCAAATTTGCCAAACCAATAGAATAGAGGCAATCCACCTCTTTTTTTTTTCACCTTATCGCTTACTTTAGCAGACACCAACCTTTATATGTACATTGTATTCACTTGAACATTAACATACTAACAAATACATAGAAAATGCAGTGGAAACATCCTGCAGCCTGGTATTATGAGTGAAGTCACTGCAAGGAACACAACAAAAAGTCAAGACTCCTATTCTCTTAGATGTTCTGTGTAGCTGGAGTCTGTTCTGTCTTTTCTTTTTTTCTTAAGATGTTAGTTAATATTAACCAGGGCATTGATTTTTGTACAATTAAGGCATGTGAAACACCCAAACGATGGCCTAGGATGGACAGAACTCCTTAAACATATCCCAAAGTCATTTACAATATTTACAGAGAGTCCACATTTCACTTGAAAGTGATAGAAGAATGTTCAAGTGTCTTTCTGAAAACATACAGTCTCCACACGCATTCACACACCGAAACTGGCTGCAGGTCCCATACAAATCGAGGAGGAAAGAGAGAGGAATAGAAAGTACAGAACGAGAGAAAAAGAGTTACGGCCTCTTAGTCCAGTTTCACATCATCAAATGATGCGTGATGGTGTGCGTGCTGGTTCCAGCGGGGAGATCCGGGATATTCCACTCACTGAACTGAAAAACAAAACCCAGTGTTAATAAAACTCCATCAACTGCTTCTGAAAGTCGTGACAACTGTGCTATACATCACCTGTTTCTTCACAGGTTGCCACTTTATTTGCATCCATGAGCTCCATCACGTCTAGGATTGCTGTAATATTCTCATCGTCTCTAGTAATTCACAGGCAAACGCGATACATCCGTATCCTTGAGATTCAGTTCGAGTGCGTGAAAAAACGCTGTTTTTCTTCAGCGCGGCGACTCGTACTCCAGTGAGAAGAAATGCGACCAACAGATGAAGCTTTTCTTCTCCGTATTGTGATCTTCTCAAAAAGGCATAAAGGTTTTTTTTAATCAAACATTCAACATTAACTTTTTTTCTCTGAAATGCTTCTTTCCTTCACTTGATAGAGTTGCAGAAGAGCGGCGAGGATCTCCGTGACGGTAAGCTGGAGATGTTCTCCTCAGTCCCACTTCCTGTGAGTAGCACTGTTTGCAGCTGGTTGCTGTTCCTTTCCAGATGTCAGGACAGCGTCAGTACGTGAATCCATCATTTCAGCTAGATTTCAGTCGATTTTTTTTTTACTTTTTATAACAAACATATAATCCAGCTTGTGGGAGCCCGAAATATGCTTAAAGCGGGAATCTTTCCGTAGATCAAGTACCAAAATCTCTCCTCTTCAGTCTCTCCAATTCAAAAGATTCAAGCAAAACCAAAAGAATTCTGATGCAGATCAACACAAGTTCCCAAAATTGTAAAGGGCAAAGAAAAAAAAAATACTGCTACACTCTGCAGATCCGTGGCTCTCTAATGGCCCTGTGTGAAGAGCAAAGTAACAAAGGTGAAAAACGGATCCATCGAGACGTCTGTCCACCAGCTGAAAAGCACAAACTCTCTCGCTGCTGTGGAAAGTTCTGGAAGAGCACAAGCAGCCGGAGACTGTCCGCTTGAACAGGCAGCGAGCGTTTCAGAATCTGACTTCCGACCTCCGAAAAATAGGCATATTCCGAATGGTGAGGTGTGTCACGTTTGACTCGGAGATACTCGAGCCTTCTTGTTAGATCCACTGTTACACATAGTCTGTTTTGGAATACATTCATTATTAATACAACATCTGCAGGAGGCAAAAACAAAAACCAATGAACAAAAACAAACAAACCAACAACAAAAAAAAAAAAACCCCAAATAAAATTGTCGCAAAAAATACAAAGGTAGCAGCCTAGAAAGTGCTCCAACTCAAAGTTCAAATACTTTGTATAGAACATTATAAAAATATATATACATCATTCATCCTTTGTCAACAGCAATGGAAATTAAAGTAGCGCAACAGACACACAGGATCACGGGCGCCATCATGGCTGACTCAGACAGCAGTCCACACACACACACACACACACACACGCTTTCTGGACAGAAGGCAACAGTTCACATATTGGACAGAGATTATGGGGAAGAGTAGTAAATGTAAATAAATGTGTGTACAGGACAAAGAAAATCTAACATTTACACAGCAAACACAAACCCAGATACCCCGGTTGCCCTCCTAGAACAGAGCCAATCGGGCCATTCAGCACCTCAGACATGCTTTAAAACACTGGAGGGTAAAAACTCGTTGCTTGACTGTCCTACCGAGCTCTTTAAGAGCCTATGTACAAAAAAGGGAGCAAATGCTTCTGTCCTTCTACGCACACGCACTTCAGCATACATGTTCAATGAAATACAAAAATCGTTCGACAAAATAAAAGCATGGCATTTTGTTTTATACAGGTCGGTAAGGAATAAAATTGTGCAGACATCATCTCCTCTGCTCATACACATGCTCACAAAAAGTTCTCAACCTATTCTAATTTTTTTCTTTTTTTTTTTTCTTTTCGGTTTTCTTAAACAAGTGCAAATCTTCAAGTTTTCAATGTCATATATTTATAGCTTTACCATGAGCACAAAAATACAACAGTGTTTGTATTTCAGGAGAGATGTTTGACTCAAGTCTCCCTCAAAAAACGATTCTTAACCTCCGTGTTCCTACCTCTCGTATGTTTACTCATACAAATATACTACACATAATATATGCAACAATATATTCACCCATTTTTTTGCAATATAAAAAAAAAGAAACAGGACAAATCTCCATTTCAAATATGAAAACTTTAAAGTGCAACGGTTTAGGTAAGGTGCTTCGCTGAAGGGAGGTGGAAAAGGATGTCCTCTTCACACCAAACCTCTCCATAGCCTCTCTTCTGCTCCTCTCACAGTGCACAGTGAGAGAAAGAGGGAGAAAGAGAGAGGGGGCGTGAGCAAATGTTGCCCCGCCCTGTCGCTCACTGAGCAGTGCACATTCCTCTGCTGATTTGCTCCAGGTTTAAGGCCTCAGGTAAACTCAAGTAGACGGGCTGGGTCAGTAATCCTCCACCTGCTCCAGCTCACCTCCCCCCAGGAATGAGTAGCCTGTGGAGGGAGGACAGAGGTTGAAGGGTCTGAGGGTTTCGTGAATAACAATGCACCCCCGCCCCCCATCCTGGAAATCCTTAAATCAGTAAACAGATTCTGAAGACCTTACTGTGAGCTCCACTTGGAGCCGGCAGAGATTAAACAGAAGTTTAAAGGGTGGTTTTGGGTAATGTATGCAGGAGCTAAGGAGTTAAGCTGAATGTAACCCAGCAGGGGTGTGTGGGTGAGCTAACCGAGGATACTGGGGTCAGAGTGGAGCATCATGCTAGGCTTCTTCTTCGCTTTCCCTCCCTGAGTGTCGTACATGCTGCTGCTCTTACTCATGTGAGCTGCCTGGAACATTGACTGTGAAGAGCAAAAGGGCACAATTAAAAATGACAAACCATAACAGAAATCATTTAAAATTAAAACATGCATAGTTAGAGCGCATATAAAATGCAGATTTACCTGCAGGGGGAAGTTCATATTCAAGCCAGAGACCTCTTTCGACAGCTGAGGGAAACACATGCACACTCTTTGTCAAAACCAATTCACACACACAAAAAAAAAAAAAAAAAAGCGTTTGAACACAGGCGTGTAAAAACCTGCTGCTGTTGTCTCTGGTGATTCGCTTTTTGTTTGGCACGGCGCTCTAGGAACTGCTTGGCAAACTCTTTGGCTTCAGGGGTATCACCCAGATAAACGCGAATGAAGTCATGAACTTCGTAAGGAGACTCCACCTCCTTCAAAAATGCCACAACGTTGGGCACTACAGACAGAATAGGTGTCAATTCTTTTTCCATTTTTTGTCTTTGCAAAAAAAAAAAAAAGATTAACTTGGAAATTACCATCTACTGCCAAGGAGCTACTTGCAGAAGCGTTGAGAGCATAAAGCATTTGCTCGCACCATGTGGTAAAACCATCTTGAGGTTTCATGCCTTGAAGGATCTTCAGAAGTCTATCTTCATCATCAGTGCGCTTGCGCCGACTCAGCATATACTGCTCACTACAACCACAGAGATGTTCAGGAAGGAATTACATTTTTAAAAGGCGCTCAATGGTGTATAAAGAAGCACCTGAGAGACGGACTGCTGCGACTATTCTTCAGACCCATGCTGCGATGACTGCCCTGATTCTTCATGGCCTCATCCCACATGCCCATTGCAGGGTTGCCACCTCCAACCTTCCCTTCCAGCCCACTTCCTCCCCACATCCCAGTAGGCCCATCACTCCACTGGCCCATTGTCAAACCTCCATGCTGAACAAAACCAAATATTTTTAGCTGTGGCTTTAAAGAAAATATTTAGCCAAGAACACTGATGACCGCAAACGTGCTTACCCTCTGTTGTTGGGCTCTCTGCTGCTGCTGTTTGTGAAGTCTTTCGGCCTCCAGCTCCAGAAGCCCCATGCTTTTCCCTGTGGCCTTGCCTAAGGACAGAGCACCTGCCTGGCTGCTGCTCCATCCAGAACCCCCCGACATGCTCTGCTGCTGCTGGCTCTGCTGCAGGAACTTCATGATCAGCTCCTGCTGCTGACGACACTATTGTGAATTACAAACATAAAAGTGATGGACAGAATACACCAGAGACTCATCAACTTTAAGCCATGTCAGAAACCAACAGAAATGTTTGTGGTTGTCATTTGTATTTTGTTTAATATCTTCCAGGCATCATGTCAAATCTTGTCCATTTCATCAAGAAAACTCACCTGTTTTCGCCGATAAAGTTCCTCTTCCTCTCTTCTCTTTTGTTCCTCCTGTTGCCGGCGTTTCTCCTCCCTTCGTTTCCGCTCCTCTTCTTCACGTTTCACCCTGAGTTCAGCTTCACGCCTCTCCTGCTGGAGCTTTTTTTACAACATCAACACTTATTACAACATCCCAACAGTACACACATTTAAACAAAAACATACTTTCTGCAATTGTTCAAGAGTTGGACCCTGAGTGGAGTTACTCATGGTTAAATCCCAAAGACTGGTCTCTCCGCCTGCAGGACCAGTAAAAACCAAGCAACGGTTTAGCATCACTAAACAAGTAATAAGAATCATGACACAGCATTGCTGCAGATGACGGTACCTGGCTGCTGAGAGACTGAGGTAGACATTTCCCACAAAGGTCCGGTGTCTGGCACTGACATGGACCTGTTCATAGCAGGCATCATTCCAGTCTCCCCACACCTGAAAAGCATCCACAGGAATTGGCAATCGGAAAAACATTTATCTTCAGACGCACGCATTATCACAACTCCATACCTGTTCATGTGTTGAAACCTCATCTGAAGCTGTTGGTACAGGGCTGCGCTGGCAGCTTGTTCCAACTGCTTTTTCAGAAGCTCCTGATCCATGTTGCCCTTTGGAGAGGAGCAGAAACCATATATGTTTTACAAACTCATGTAAACGTATGAATGGACATATTCCTGTCCAAGCTTGAGACTTGGGGAAAAAAGCATGCAAAACAGTTTCTGCATCTTCACTGTTCTCACCAGAAGTGGTGGAGGCGAGGGTCCAGGAGAAAAAGGCACACGACCCCACATCTTAATGACTTCCCCCAGAGGTTGGAAACCTTCATCACAGCCACGCTTGACCAGCAGACTCATAGCAAAATACCCTGCCTGAAACCATTCGCACATCTCCATAGTAGTGAAAGGGCCTGAAAGAAAGATCAATGAAACATAAAATGGCTTTACCCAATACTAGTACCATAAAAAGCTGTAAACAATAAAGATAACCCATACCTTGAATCTCCCCCTGGGGGTCTTTGTAAAACCACTTCATGGCAGATTCGTGGGAGAGGGGCAAGGCGCTGCCCGAGTGTGAGAGAGTGTGAGATGCAGAGAGAGAGTGTGTAGTTGGTTGTGAATGAGCGTGTGCTATTGTGATGTGGCTCTCCTGAAGAGCTTGAGTGAAGCGCTCCTCCTCCAGTGACGTGTCATGCAATGATGCCACCATCTTCTCTGCCTCCTTTGTTAGTATTACACATTTCTGTTACCATTTGTCACAATGAATCTTTAACAATTATGAAAACAGGCAACACCAACCTGCTGAAGGTGCTTCATGCCATCTTCCTCTTCGATGTCTCCACTTACTATAGGAAGGTCTGTGCTAGTAGTCAGTGGAGGGGACAAACCCTGCATTTGCTGTGCAGGGCCGACAGCTGGAGTTGGATCTGTAAAAAAACATTCAAGCAAAAAAAAAAAAATAATAATAATAATAATAATATTAATTATTAAAATATATATATAAATGGGCACTCACCTTCTACTAGTTGGGGTGGAGGTTTTGATAAAGGAGTGACTATGGGTTTAAGGATTTCCTGTTCTGAAAGAATAATGGGAGGAGCAGACACATCAAGAGGAGATGATAACTTCCTTTCTCCTTCACATACAGCCACTACTTCACACTCCTCATCTGAAAATGAATACAGAGATTAATGGTTAGAAATGTAACTTTCCGTTAAATACTATTACTACAAAATCAAATCCGTCGAATGAAATATATTTACGCTTGTCAGCAGGGCTGTCATTTGATTCCAGACCACACTCGTCCTCCTCCTCCAGAGCTTCAAATTCCAATTCCTGGTCTTCGGGAATTGCATCTCTCGGGCTTTTCTGAAAGGTCAAAAGCATACATTATACATATATAAAAATAACACCACATTACTGTGATGCTTGTATTTTTTGAAAAGCTAACCTTGATGCACATGAAAGCTCCAGAAGAATCGAAAGTTCCCATTTCCCCCTCTTCTTCATCATTACACCACTCAGGAAGACCGTCTCTATCTTCCTCTCCACCTTCACTTCCAGCTCGTCTCCGACCGCCCTCTCCTTCACGAAAGTCAAAGTCAAACTTTCTACGGCGGCCATCTCCGCTTCCATGATCTCGCCAACCCGCGGAACGAGGACCTCCATCTGATTTAAACAAAAACTATTTTAACAAATATACAGAAAAATACATATACATTTGTAAGTAAAAAGAAAACGCACCTTCTCGTCGACCCCCTGCAATCCTCCAGCTTCCCCCAGGCTCCGCTCCATCATCCTCTTCTTGCTCCTCTCTCAGTGTTCGCCAGTTATCACTGTCAGACCGGGCGTAATCCTTCCTTCCTGGTCCGCTTTCTTCAAAACCACCACGGCCAGCTTCACGTCTTATCGGTTTCTCAAAGCGCCGCTCACCTCTGAAACATTGATTTGCACATTTACCACAATCTGATATAGTTGTCTACAAACATAAAAATGTTTTAAAACAATTGCACGGAATATAAAAAACGATAAGTGCCTTTAGGCTTTTGAAAAGTCTTCTATCATAAAAAACCCCCATCATATCACTTCAGAACCTAAAATTTGGACCTCACCGGTCATCCCAGCTCTGGCTGCGGTGAATTTCTCGTCGGTTTTGGCCGTGGACCTCTTCGTCCACACTTCTTGGGTAGAATCCACCTTCTCCTCTGCCTCTCCCTAAACACAAGATACATACATTTAATATCAAATAAGAAAACATAACTGTTAACATTGCATGTTTTTCATTTATAATTACAAAGAGATGTATTCTTTGCATTCCCGTTTTCATCTATGAACATTTATTTGTGACAAATTGAATTTGGAATACAATTTTTGTTTGATATAGTGATTCTTTTTTTTTTTAATATGATAAGTGTAAAATGAGAGTTTGTTTGTAGTTTAATACCACATCAGCTACTATGGTTTTAATTGTGGTAGGAAAATGTAAAAATAAATTCCTGGTTCTAAACCAGGAGTCACTTTTTTTTTTTTTAATTACACATCTTCCACACAAGCAAAAATAGCTGATTAATGTATGCATGTTATATATAAAAACTACCTCGACCTCCACGGGTGCTTCCACGGCCTCTTGGAACGCCTGCTGGTACAGCTCCACTTCCTTTACCCATAAGCCTAAGCACAGCCACGCTGTTCACTGACATTGAGAAGTTTCTCTAAAAATAAGAGAGAACATGAATGAAAAACAAGCTCACAGAAAATACAACATTCTTATTCAACAGCATCAAACACTTTGGTGTCTACTGGGAGCTAAAAAAAAAAGTAACAAACTCACCTGCTCTTCCTCGGTCAGAGGCACCAAGGCCAATGGCTGCTGAGGCTCGTCCTGCAGGATGGCAGCAAACTCCTTATCCTGCATGTCCTCTGGAATCTAAAGTCACAAAGTAACAGTTTGCGGGTACAAGCGTAAAATATTACACTAGTAACAAAATCTCACCTCTAAAACATCAGCTCTCACAATTCAACTGGACTAAAATTGCTGTTAATCCAGCCCACGCGTCTCTCACCTTGTTGTCTTTGACATAAAGTGCTAACATCTCCTCGCGGCCGTAACGATAGTCGGCCAACTTGGACTTTGGCATCGCAGGTGAGGGGGGAGGGGACGTCACACTCGCCCCTCTGGATAGTGCACGGAGCCTGTAGAAACAACACATTTTTGTAATCACCAACTTTAACTGTTCTAGATTTTGGAAAAACAAGAACATTATATTTTTCCACAATTTACCAAAGACTCTAAAACATAAATATATAAATTACAAATAATAAAACACAAACAGTACGTAAAAAGTCATAACTTTATTCGTGGAAAAAAAAAGTAAGTACCTTTTCTAAAATGAACAACTGTTATGTAGTGTTTTACCTACAATAAATTGTTTATTTTGTCCACAAAACAGACTTTAATTCAAATTCGCAAAACTGCAAGGTAATAAAAGCGAACCGTTTGGATTGGCACAAATAATGTCAAATTTTGATAAAATGCACATTTAGTTTGATGTAGTTTCAAATACTGCTTTGTCCACATTTATTATTGGAGCTCATCCTATAATAACAGTTTCTAAAGTAATTATTATTCAATCATCCTACATACTTTACACACTAAAATCTGAATGTTTACTTGGTAAACAGCGAATATTGCCACAAAGAATAACAACAATATGCCAAACCAACCAACCAGAATAACAAACAACAACGATTATGCCAAGAATCTCTAAGTTTTCAATTCATCAGACTTCTTAATACTTAAAATCTTGTCTTACCATTCTGGACCGAAGTTAAGTGTCTCAGCAGTCATATTCTGTATGTCCAGAGGATCGAGGTTTCGGTTCAAGAAACACACTAGTTAACCATAAACACAAACAAAAAAAAA
>SOMO01000119.1:172332-186752 GCA_028128575.1 Paedocypris carbunculus
AAAAAAAAAAAGGAAAAATGAAGGCCTCAGCACCTTATCTGTCATTTGGCCCAGATCAAACCAAGAAAAAGGCCAGATGTATGTCTGAGTCTTGGAAAAAGCATTTACTATTGGCTGGACAACTTATATTAATATTACCAGACATCACATCAAACTAACTGTTTCATCTTGTGGGTTGAGCTGTGGGAAACACACACGTCACGCTTCCCTAATGGCTGGGTTTGATTCCGCAGCAGGTCGGGTCTGTGGTTCTTCCAGATGATTCAGCTCCTGCCAGCTCACAGACGCAGGAGGTCTGGTCTCTCCCAGAGCACCTGCAGCTTCTCCAGTTCTCCAGCAACGGCCTGCCAGAGCCAGAACCGCCGAAGAACCCAGTCTGGTGAGACGGCGAGTCCTTCTCCACTGCTTTTGAAAGCCAAGCTCTGTTTTAAACAGCAAGCGACGGGCAGATCTTTTCCCATCCATCATGTGGAAGGTGAAACGTAACTGCCGTGACACTTGACTCACTCTTCGATGCCGGAAGCCATTCAGGAACAAATCTGATGGAGCGTGGTGAACAAATCATGCGGCGCTTTGTTTACTTGTGACTTTACAGCACCTGGGACCCTGGAATTGGATTATCTTTGGATGTTTGGTGGAAATCCACGAGTGGTTATACTTGCTGTTTATTGACTTGTGCATTCCTCACTTTTGATGTCTGTACATTAAAAAGCGGAGCAAAGGTCGTGGGTTCAACACAGTTCTCTGTGTCCACGAGACCCCCGGGCTGCTTGATGCAATAAAGCATTTGTATCTGCTTGGTTTATCTGAGGTTCACCACGTCTGCTGGGAATAGAAACACACTTCAATAAAATAGTTCTTAATAATGTTCTAAATGTATCACATCATTTTGAATGTAACTTCATCTTTGCCTTTTTGTTTACAGTTAATGCTTTGATTCTATAAAATGTACAATGATTATTTGGTGTGTGAGTCCATGACTAAGCAGTGAATTTTTTTAAACACACAGAGAGTAAAAAAAATCCATGAGATCAGCTTTAGGCTCCGCGAAATAATGCCATTGCTTAAATAAAACGCAGATCTGGATGCAAAATTTGGATTTAAAAAAAGAGCCATTCACAAGGAGAGAGTTTATTGAGAGAAATATGAAGCTGAGCAGACACACGCATGTTTAATAACATTTTTAATGTTGTCCAGTTCAGATACACAACATACAGTGTGTAGTAGACTGTATAGGAAATAGAAATATGAGTTTCATTCTTAAGACTTGTTACTGTAAAGTCACACAAGTTGCTGAAACTCCAACAGGTGCAAGTCCTTTTTTGGCGACCACATGTTAATATTCAATAGTTCCTTTGTATTCCGTAATATTTTTCGCTTTTTTTTTTAAACCCTTTATAATACATATAGGCAACCCAGACCAAAATCACCGTTTTTGTCAGGTGAGAGTGTGCTTTATATGTCTGTTAGTTGCCGGTAGAATCCACTCTCTCCACCTATTTTGTAGAAAAATATGAACTGTTTTAAATTCTCTACTTTGAAATATATGCAGCTCAAATTCACAACAAAGAGAAAAGCCCGAACCCTGTGGAAAGCCGCCCCAGCCCGACGAACCTCCTTCGGTGTGGGTGACGTTTAATTCCTATAGACTTACAGCCAGGTAAGAGAAACAAACACCCCACAGTGTCATTTAGGCCACTGAAGCGTAATGAAGAACACCCAGAATGACTCAAACCGGAAGCCTTTGGGGGGGAAATGGTCTGATTCAAGCACTTTACATCAAAAGTCTTGTACGAAGAAATCAAATGAGCATGAAGCTGTCAAACGTTCTTATTTAATGGTAAACTGTTCCCAATTTGGCTCTCGATTGGTTCCACCCTCCATTATTGAATGAGAATTTTGGCTGTGGTGTCTCCAAATCAGGCTTTTGTTTTGCTCCCATTTCCCTCAACAATCATTTTAATGTCTTTTGAAACACTGCCAGTGAGGAGCTTTAAAATTCCTAAACTCAAGCAAAAAAGAGGATCTGGCAACGGGGCAGAGAGCTGTGATTGGCTGAATAAGCTTGCACCTGTTTTTATAGTGGATGCGATTGGCTGTCAACAATAAACAAAATATTTACAAAGACCATGTCATTTCCTACATTTATAAAAAAAAATGTACAGTTTGCATCTTTTTTTCTTTTTTTTTATGGCATGACATAAAATGCTGCAGTATGGTTTCATTCACCCAGTGACTCCAAAATCAAGACGACAGAACGAAAAAACAGGTGGGAATGAGTCCGGCACTTGGCCTTAAATGTATATTTAAGCGGAGCGAGGGATGAACCCTCATCCACTGTAACCAGCATGGCTCTTCAGGCTGCATTTAGTTCATGACCACTACTGTGGCCTGTATCCGGGGGTCAGAGCCTTGTTTCTTTTTTTTTCTTTCACTTTACCGGGCCAAAGTTGGTGTTGTGACCTGCCATCAAAGAGTCCACATCTTTGCTGATTCCTTCAATCACACAGACATTTCCTCATGGCCGGATCGGCGTCCGCACCCCGCTGGAGATTTCAGAAAAATCAGAGGTGGAATAGGTAGGGTCCTACGGGGGTCTGTGATGGGGTATATAACAAGACGTCCACCTGATGACAAGAAAGCTCAATCTGAGTGTCAGTGCGGGGGGAGAATGTTCTGGATCTGTGGTGAGCTCTCCTGGGCTCTGGATAAAAGAGATGGACAGAGTCCAGCTGTGCGGATACAAGAGCAGGTGTTGATCCCTTCACTCTGGATGTACAGTAGAGTCTAAGTCTATATGGGCAGATGGAGGTAAAGAGATAGAGGGAGTCAGATAGATAGAGAGAGAGAAAGAGCAACACAGTGAACAATCCTTGACGTAACATGGGCTGCTACAGAGGACTATGCGCAAGCAGAGCCAATGAAAAAGGGAGTCTGGAAAATTTGATCTGACTTTCCCGTCCAACAACTTGTGTTACCGCAACAAAAACAGGAAATAATTTATCAACTTGGTTATTGTCAAGAACACTTGTCGTCGATACTTTTCAAGAATACAGCTCCAAATGAAGTGCACAAATTTGATGCAACAAAAAAAGACAGGAAAAACGAGAGAATACTTTACTGGAAAGAGACGACAGCGATAAAAAAGATAGAAAGAATAGTCTGGAATCTGTTCAGATGTCCGCTTGCTTTTTAGAAACAAATCATGCAAATCCCTCCAAGCTCAATCAAGAGATAAGTGTAATAATTCTATATACTTACTATTTCAATTTTTTTTTTTTTTTTTTCTCCTCATATGCAGATAACAGTAATAGTGTAAAAAAAAAAAAAACAAACATAAAAATGGCACTTTTTTTCTGTTTCGCAAATTCCTCAATTAGAACCAGTTCAGGCGATTCGCTCCACGCCCGTCCGCAAGACTTGCGTCTGACTAGACGATGATCACAGTACTTGGCACAAGAATGCTGGTAAAAATTAGACTTCTTTTGTCATTCATAGCCTTATAGTTTTACCAATAATACATATTTTACACACCTGTTTTGTCGATTTATAAAACAGTCCAAAGTATGACAAAAAAGTTATTCCGGGGGAGTAAAAACAGGTACAGCAGAGGAGGAAAGGATGGCGAGGGAAGAAAAACAAAAACAAGAAGTAAAACGACAAGCAATGGAACGTGAGTAAAAACGATAAGAATTGTAAAAAATAATAGCTGCTGCATTGAGAAGAGGATAAGTAGATGTTTCTCCACTTAGAAATATCTCCAGAGCTCAACCCTAGTAAGAGAAGAGCAGAAAGAGAACAACGAGATGGAGAGAGAAAGAAAGAGAGAGTGCTGGAGAGAAGAGGAGTGGTGTGTTGGAGAGAATCCACGTCGAGCACCACTCTTTTTACAAGAGGTCTGTGTTACGTTGCGTGTAAGGTGGGCATG
This sequence comes from Paedocypris carbunculus, assembly GCA_028128575.1. Taxonomy (NCBI): domain Eukaryota; kingdom Metazoa; phylum Chordata; class Actinopteri; order Cypriniformes; genus Paedocypris; species Paedocypris carbunculus. The sequence continues at coordinate 176,261 of SOMO01000119.1, forward strand.
GACCCCTGCTCTGGGGTTACTATACCCGTGTGGTGGAGTGCTGGTGGGGCAGGGCGTTGTTGCTGTGCCCAGCGCTTGGTGCCGGGGCAGGAGGGTACGTGTTGAAGGCATGAAGAGGCTGCATGCCAGTGATAGTGCTAGGCATCATTGAAAGTGTGTTAGCCGTCATGAGAGGCACGTCCTCGGGTGCCCGCCGTAGTGCCAGTGTGTAGTCTGGTGGGCACACGGGCGGTCTGAGGGGCTCAAGGTCCCCAAGAAGACCACGTGTGGGAAGGGGCGTACCATGGTCGAGCTCCACCCTCTGCTGCTTCATCTGCAGGGACATGAGCTCCTCCTCCTGGCTTAACGCCAGGTCGTTATGGGGCGGTGCTCCCACTATGCCCACCCCTGGCCCCGCCCCACGCTGTGGCGAGAGTCGGCGGTGACGTCGCTGCAACAGCTCGTGCCTTTTGTCGCGCTTGTAGTAGAGCGCCGCAAACGCTAGCACGTTGAGAAAGAGCAGCGACGCCCCTACTGCTACCGTAACGCTCAGCTCTGTGGAATAGTCCCGAGTTTCGCTTGGGAAGGGGGAAAAGCGTTCAGGGGGCTGTTCCGATCCATCCGGGTCTGGGTCGGGTGGGTACGTCGAGGATGTGGGGTGGCGAGTAGCTCGAGGAATTGATGGTGCGCCTTTTCTGGATGGTCTTTGGGTTCCACCTGGTGTATGTGCTGTGGTTATGGAGTTGATGATCCACTCTTGAAGCGTTTGGAGGTGAGGAACCAGCTCCAGCCAGAAGGCCACCTTGTTGGCACGGTAATTATCGCGGATGCGAGGCTTCAACCCGATATGCAGGTACTGCTTGTCTTTGGAGCTGAACTTGGTCCAGATAACTTCTTCAAAGCGGTTGGGCTTAGTGTGGATAAACTTGGTATCCTGAGGCACAGGAACGTTTGGATCGCTAGATGAAAGAAGACAGCAAAACCAGGAGAATTTCATTGACATTCAGCACTCATTGTGCACACTCAGAGTTTAAAATCTTAGCCAGCAAAATTAATAAGAAAAATCAATCTCTCACCCAGTCTTGGCAAAGTTGGTCCAATACGTCATCACCACGGCACTGAGCATGACATCGTTTTTTGAAAAGTTGCAGGGAAATAGATCGGTGGCCCCCACCATGGGAACGCCAAAGACGTAGGGGATCTCGTCGCCATGTGCCGCGTCTGCCCACTCTGGTCGCGCTTCAGTCTGGCAGTGGTGGTGGAAGGTGTAAAAATAAACCGGGGACTGAAACTCGGCGTGAAGTTTAGCTGTAGCCACTGCCGGAGCAACCCACTGATGGTCAGTGAAAAGTGCAAGTAGAGTTTTACGCCGCATATCACCGTTGTCACGATCGGCCCAGTCTGTGTACATGAACTTTATAGTCTCTCGGAGAATATCTTTACCTAAAAAAAGGACAACAGACATGGATGTTAGATGGTAAAGGTAGCTGGTTGTCACAGAGCAGGGCACCTTGACAGAAAGCAGGACATAGAGAGAGATATAAAAAAACAAGATATTATTAGACAGTATGTCTGCCACTGTCTTGGTTTTTTTGTAAATAGAAAAAAACTATAGACTTCTTGTTCTTGAATGTTCCCATTATTTTGCAGTTTTTTGGTCTTTAGATTTACTCAATTGTTTGCCAATTCAACATTTTTGCTCATTGACTGAAAAGGAGGCAAGTTTCTCACTTCTTTGTTTAATCCATATTCATCACAAAAATATAAATCCTCTTCCTAATTGTGCGTCCTCGATTCATCTTCAAGCTACTTTTATACTTTGCTGTGTATTATATTTTTGTCTCTCGTGGTCACTCAATCAACTTATATCTACTTTTGCGGCTTTTCCTTGTTTCTATAAGCGTCAACTTTTGTCTTTCATAGGAAATGTTGTCCTCTTCCAGTAAACATGCTTAGATTTAGACTATTATGACCAGCTCTTTTCACACTCACCAGAACTTGCATCATCCACTGTGAGTGTGAAAACTTTCCCAAAATCTCAAAACAAAACGAATTAATAATAAAATAAGTGAAACTCACCATTGGGGTATCGGTAAAGGTTATCAACAAAGTTAGATATGGTGTAGTCAAAAGAAGGTGCCGAAATTCCTTCCTCTCCCTCACTGTCATCGACAAATTTTAAGCCTTCACCCTGGTTCACCCCCAAAAGGATGTCGTAATTGAGAAATTCCCCCTGAGCACATGACAGGAATGTCAGTAAGCCTGAAGTGAGTAGAGCTTGTCAGTGGATTAAAAAAGAACGTCCCAATCCCACCTGCTGCATGAGGATCTCAGGGTGGTCAGGAACCACGTCTCCATCCACAACCGGGCCGAAAGCAATGTGGTAGCGGGCCGGCAGGATGTCCTGGTCCACCAGCTCCCTGAAGCTTTTTCTGCGCAGACACTCCACCAGATCGGTCGATTCAGTGTTACTGCATCCCACCTTCTTGGACAGGGACTCCGTGTACATCTGGGGTTGGTAGTTCACAGACCAGCTGGATATGGCCGAGCCACTCTGAGCAATGGCCCTCTGGAACAAACCTGAAACGATCCATTTAAACGGGTTCACAATGACTAAGAAGCAAAAAACGTGAGTCAATGTATGCATGCATGAGGAAGATGAGAAAAAGGGTGATTCTCTAACATCACAAATCTAGAGCTTGGTAACACAACTGGAGGAACTGGCAGAGGTGGTCAGCATCCAGCCGAGTCCGACGAGGTAAGACCCCTGACGGTGTGGACAAATGGCCAGTGGTTTGTTTTATTAAGTGCTTAAAATCAGGCAGGTAGAAACAGTTTTATTATTCGGGGAGAGTGGTACACGGAGAGCACAGCAGTGTTCAAAAGTCACGAGAAAAGCGTGAGCCTTTCCATCTTGGCTTTCAGAACCCTGCTGCACCGTTATGTAAAGTAACCCACTGTTTTCATCCGCAGATCCTGGTATTAATTATTAAAATGCTTCCCCCTCCCCCAAGTTGCAGACATACATGCACACACATTAGCACGCACACACGCGCACAAACACACACACTTTATTACAAGACCCCCCCAGCTCCAGTTCCCTTTGAAATCAATTAGGAATCAGCTCAGCTGCAGTCTCACACTTCTGCGTCACACACACACACACACACACACACACACACGCACACACATAGACGCTGCTCATTATGAATTTTTCTCACATGCCTTCATTTTTATCACATAGCACTCATTATAAACTGCCATCAAATGCAGATGCATGTGTGATCTCAAGATAAAACACACAAATAATTGTGCTAAAAACAGCCCTTAAAGCAGTACAAAAATTCAAAAATACAAAGGAAATAAAGGCCTTCAAGAGTAATCATGAAAGCCAAAGCACACTCCAATGGAATGGGACGATGGTGCATAAAAATAGCACAGTTATTCAGAAGGCTATTTTATAAAATGTGTAATTATTGCTCGCAAGTTGCATACAAAACTGGTAAGACACGCTGGAAGTGAAAGGGAGACATTTTAGGAAGCTTAAAACCCTGCTTACAGATTTTTCTTGTCATGGTAACATGCATGATTTAAAAAAAAAAAAAAGTTCCTTGCGCTAAAACAAGCTTGACGTGCGCATTGTTTTGCGGCTTTTGAAATAATGAATAATGTAAAGTACTACAGATTGGCCTCACTCAGTAAGCATATAAAAGTACTTCACTGTAACTTGCAAATAATGAGGCATGATTCAAACCTTCAGAGTGATGGGACAAGATGAGAAGGGTGATGCATGAGGCTCCAGCCCCGGAGCCAAATATGGTGATTCTCTCTGGATCTCCACCAAAGTGGCCGATGTTTTCATTGAGCCAGCGCAGAGCCTGAATCTGGTCCAGTAGCCCATAATTCCCCTTTGCGGCCTGATCTCCGGTGCTCAGAAAGCCTGTGGGGAGCAAGAATCCCAGAATTAAAGAATAGTCAAAGACAGCATGGAAGCTGACAAAAATCTGGAAAAACCATTCATATGCATTCAGCTTTTATATACCTAACACTTTAACATCACTTTTTTTTCCTTTACAGTCAACTACAGTATGCGACTTTAACATGTATATATTGGTGATCAAACCAAATGGCCACATTTTTAAAAATGTACAATCGCTCTATTAAATCTAGCTGCAAGCAGCAATGTAGGGATTTGAGACTTTTATTATGCTTGTTGAAAAGCAGCAGCTAAGAAAATATCTGAATGTATCAAAAAGAAGATTATGTTGTATACGAGTATAAAATACACAGAAACCAAATGTATATTGTACCAAGTCTTTTTGTGATGTGTGTATACAAAATGGATTTTGCTAACAAAAATACAAAATGTTATAGCTAAGAAAAATAATACGCTACTAGTCCTATAACCTCAAGCTATAATAAACACTCATAAACTTTAATCTTCTAATACATAGATCTTGATCATAAACTAAAAACAATTCCAACGAAAATCGAGGGTTGTTCAGTTTGAAATCACAAAACCGTATGGAGCGAACTCACTTCAGAATTGGTTTCAGGTGACAAACTTTACAGGTTTTATCTATACAGGCCTCATTTTGTCATTCTTTATTTAAAAAAAAAAAAAGAGAAAGAACAGATGCATTATGGCCAATGTGGAGCTTTGTTGCCGTCTTGCCAATCCACCGGCCAGTTAAGGGCCTTGAACTGGAGAAGTGAAAGTGACCCACACAACCTTTAGAAACGTGGACCTCATTTAGCATTATGGGGCTGTATGAATAAAATGTGCTGAAGCTCATTAAAACGGGGTGTTTGAGGCTCTGGAGTCGCAGTGTAAATGAGAACTAAAGAGCTTACGTAAGGCCGTCTATTTTACAATTCTCACTGAACTGATGATGTGCTGAAAACATGAAAATGCGGTGAGCGGAAGAAAAAAAAGGACATTTCCAACGTACTCTACACATCTAAGAAAGCACTTTTCAGATAGGTCTTCTCTGGAATATTAAAAGAAGAAGGGGGAAGACATAAGAGGGAGGGAAAGAGAGGGGATAAAAATAGACTCCTACTTAAAAGCTATATGCCCTTAGACTCAATATAAGAGTCAGTGAGCAAGAAATTGTGTGTTTTAGAGAAAAGGAGCATGTCAAAAAAGCTAAGAGAAAGAAATCAAACCGATCAGGCGTTTCTTTCCGGCGTCAGGCCTGTGAGGAGAAAGACAGCAACGACATACGGCACATCATATTGAGAACAGCACACAAGTGAAAAGCAGATCACACACACGGCATACTACATTTAAAAGTCTCCACCGGTGTGTCGTGTGTGAAGGGAAACACAGAAATAGAGTGCTTTGAAAATACTCGTTAGAGACGTTAAAGGGGGATTTTGACGTCTGGAACTCCCACAGGTCGATAATGACAACGTTTTAAAGGACACAGAGGAATGTCTGACTCTACATCGCTCATTTACATTCCTTGTGACGGTATGCGTTCATTACAAAAGACTTTAATGGTAAAAACTTGAAAAATTCGAACTTTTTCTTTTTCCTCATAATTGTATTAAATACTTCCAGAAACAGGCTCTTTTTATGACTAAATTGTCAATTGTACATAATCTTTTCATGTTAGATGTTTCTGTTCATAATAAAAAACCAATACACGTTAGATTAAAAAAAAAAATTCTAAGTGAGAAAAACAGATTCTGGGACCTAAGAACATACAAAAACGAGCTAAATTCACATTGGTTGGGCTACTATTGTATGTATTATGTATTTATCAAACTGCTGGATCAGGCCACCACAGACAAATCCCTGAAGAAGGGTGAAGTCACTCAGTGCATTATAAATACAACTGTAGTGCAAATGAGTGGGGGAAGAGAAGACGTGAGGTCTTTTTTAATGCTTTTTATATAAGGTGGGACGAAACCCAATCTATAAATGCACACTTTGCTTATTCTTTACCACTCAAAGATCCAACTAGACATGATTTAGCCTGGAATACAATGGAAATTGCAATGTGAGGAACTGGCAACCAAAAATCCTGGATATGGCAACTCAACATTTCCAGTCCATTTGTAATTCTAGAAATGCAGAACTAATTATTTGTAGAACAAACTAGACATGGTTTTCTCCAGAATACTATTGCAATGTAAAGGTCTGGCAACCCAAAAGCCTGGATATGGCAAGCCTATACTTCTAGTCCATTTGTAGGCCTAATGAAGATGTTTTGCAGCAATTTGACATTGAATTGGCAGGTATTAAATGGAAAAAAACACTACATAATATACACAATTTGCACCTGAGCATGTAGGAAAGCATTATTAAGGAGAGATGGGAGAGCTGAGGAATTGGTTGCTGCGACTGTGAGGGTGGGTCTGACTTTCTTCATATTAACCTTCTGTTGAGCTGTTTGGTGTTTCCTGGCAACCAGCCACCTCTTCTTACAGAAGGATGTGTTTCGTCAGTGGCCAGACATAATATGTTGCATAAGCTAAACAGGGGTTTTATTTAAAACAACACGTTGAGTCCATTTGTAGAAGATCTCGGAAAATGATCTGTCAACGGCAAAGCAGGCGCATCACACTGAAGTTTCACTCGGACTGCTGAGTTGAATCTCATGCAGACTTTGCTGCTGAGAGCAGCAGTTTGTGTTGGAGTGGCTCATGCATATGCACCAACGACTCCACTGAAGGGAAAAGAGGGAGGACTGGAGGGAAAGAGGGATGGTGAGTGCTTCATGACAAGTGAAAAAGACAAGGAAGTGAAATGCAGAAAGATTCGATGATTCTGAAAAGTGCATATTCTGTTGTTTTTTCTGAAATAAGACTTATGTTAGATGTGTGACTAATGGGCCTCCGTCTGATTGGCAGATTATTGGCTGGAGGGAGTGGCTTAGCACCTGCATATAGTTCAGATCACAAAGCTTCAATAGGAAACTCACGTGGACACCCTCATAACCACTAATACTGCCTGATTTAAAAAGATCTTTAAAATGAGGGCTTGTCAAAGAGCAAAGACCCGGATCTCTCTCAGTATCAAGACAGCAGTCAAGTCTAGTTTCTCTTCTCATTTCCATTTCAAACTGAAATAGGAGGCAGTGAATGTACAGAACGCACCGTGTCTGTTATTAAGTCATATCACGTTATGGAAAGCATGACTACGCAACTACGTATCCCACTGTTTGTTCTGTGAAGCACGTAGCGGCTGATGCAGTTACATGCTTCTGTCTGGTTATTTACGAATTCCCCACCCTCTTGTTAACGTGATAATTTCCCGGCTCCGTGCCGGTTTGTTAAATATTGACAGTTGCATTGTTGCATGCCGAACACCGTATAGCTAAAGCTAAGACTGTTGGGTTATAAGTAAGTTAAGTTTGGCGGTGGTTTAATCTTCCTTCTATATTTTTGCCCATTGTGACTGTATTTGTTCCATCCAGTGTGGTACGGCGTTTGGTTTCACCTATGGAGGCTGTTTGATTTAATTTTATCCATGTAATAAAAGCCCCATTTCCACTCCAGCAATTGGATTTCAGTCTGTCTATGAAACCACCGGTACACTGACTTGATTAGAGAAAACTACATTTATTATTCCACCATTTCTTTTGCTGAGATTTAAAACTTTACGGCCTATTTCATTCCTCAGCGGAGTGTGTTTTTGTCCCTGAAACAGATCCATGTGTAAAAAAACACTGTAATGGTTGATGAAATACAGTAAAATAGGCATCGCCGTTAGGGTTCATCAATAACCCACAAACATAAAGACAATGTTCTGCTTTCTGCACTACTGCACCCACAGAAGAGATCAGAAACCCTACAAGTTGTTTCACTAGATGACAAGAAATACATTTAATAATTAGCTAAATGCAAAATGCTGATTAGCTTTCTGGATCTGGAGTGCATTCATACAAACATATATCAAGAGACAGTGTCAATGACTGACTAGTTTAGCCTTGATATCATCTTAAAGTGAAAAAAGTCAATCAAGCCAAATCTTTGCTTGTTGGACCATTGATAAAATATGGAAATGTGCCCTCTTGTAGTCGCACCTTCTTTATTCAGAGATCTGAGGCGACATATTTACATTAGCAAAATCAACTCCTGCGGCACTTCTCAGATACCAGCATTGCAAACATTTATTTTTTCCCTCTGAATTCATGATTACACGATTAACGTCCACATCAAAAGTGACTCGTGTTTGGGAAACATAAGCAGCTCGAAGTAAACATCCTGGAGAAGTGTGTGGAATCGTAATTCGGCAATTCTGCATAACAGCAGAAAGCGTAAACTGCAGAAAGAAAGGCTTGCGTGGAATTAGGAACCTAATTAGGGTAAGCTGTTTCTTCAAATAGGACAGATTTGATGATGGCGAATAATAAAAAAAAAAGCTATTTCGAGGGGGGCAATGAGAAAGAGGAAATCCAGTTTCAGTTTTGAAAGGAACAGTGTAAAGTATCCAAAATGTATGCTTACGAAAGAGCGAATACTCAAGCGAGAGTCAAAAGTCTGTAGTTATTTTTAAATGTACTGAGGTTTGTTTAGGATTATATGAGTTTTCTAAAGATCGAATTTTGTTTTGTAAATCAATATGTGCGATTTGAGGTGACGACGATGTGATTCATTATTTATTCAATTCAGTTACGCCATTGTCTGCAAACTACACTAAGTGATGAACACAGGCCGTGGTCATCTGCTGTGCTCTGTCATGACAAGCCGCAACTTCCTAGATTGCCGGCAGAAAGTGTTGAAGGTTAATGGACAAAGAAACTGTGTGCCGTCAACACAAAAGTCACTCTCTGAGACAATTTGTTATTCTGAAATCATTTTCGACCCATCAAGATTCAACCCGTCAAATATGACACATCAATACCGACCGAAATCCAAGGAATGTCACTTACCGGACCTTCACCTCAGCACGGAGTCAACTGTCATTCTTCTCTTGATAAGTCTTTTCAAACGACAGCCCTACATATTCCTGATTTTTCTTTGCCTCTTTTTTCTATTAATTATATTATTTTGTTAATATTTAGGGGTTCGCTTTTGCAGAGGTGCAATACAGCCATCTAAACATTTCATTGCAGCTATAATATATGTGTTTGTTTTTTTATTTGGTTAACGTTCCTTTGCCTTTTGCTAAAACTTCTGGTGTGTGTATCTCTAAAAAAATAGATCCTCCATATTTTCAGATTCAAAACAAACTCATCTGAAGTGTCTGGCAATACACGTTACTCGAAAAGTGTAGTAAATACTAGTCGTTACTACCCACTGCTGGGTAAAATACTATTTGAACCTAAAGGCCCATCAACAGCACATTCTTCCCCAGAGTTCATTAATTAGCTAATTAGCTAATTAGCTAGAGCAGATGGCTGTGAAGCACAATTCAGCCCCTTCGAGGGGCAGCTCGGTCAAGGCAGAACTGGAAGGTTGAGTGTGGCTGAAACGTGAAGGAAACTCACCGAGAAGGACAGCTTAAAGTAAAAGATCCTATCATTTTTTTTATTGATTTGCACTTGACTGTGGTCGGCTATCCATACATCCATTTTCTACTGCTTACTCCATTTCTAGTCACGGAGACTGGCGTCTATCTCAGCTACTTTGGGATGAGATAGGCGGGACACACACTCTGTATTAGTGGCCAACTATTCACAAAGTTGGACAAACAGCCCCCCCCCCACACACACACACACAGTAATTATCCATCTTAAAAATGTTCCCAGATACACACACATCTGGGACTGTCTTTAAAAACTTCCCAACCCCCACAGTATGTCCGAATCCAACAACAAATTGTGTGTTTGCCGTCCCGTCTGTTGGAATGAATTCTCTGCTCCGATGCAGATTTAAGAAGGCACATTTGACGGCTATTTTTAGCGTGCTCGCATATCTCCCCTCTGTCTCTAACGTTTACCTTGTTCCGCTTCTCGCCGCACCACGCATTTGCTGTTGTTTCTCCGCATTCTCTGAGTTTTGCTTTTTGAAGGTGTGCCGACAGATAGCTCACGGTTATGGAGCATGGGAGCTGTATGGAGGGTCCTAAATCTCCTTTTATAATGCAGAACATTGTTCCCCTGCCTTTTTTTATTCTTTTGTCAAATTTTATGCAGTGTTCATCCAAATCAGTCATCCAATAGGGCTGGACTGGCAAGACATAAACACGTAATCCTCTTCACCGCTACACAAAAACCTCTTTAAAGCAGAATGGAGAGAAAAGGACAGAGACAGATAATACACGGAAAGGTTACTCGTATTCATTTATGTACCCAAATGTTTCATCCGTGCTTAATCATCCAATTTGCATCTCGCTGCACAAGGTGCATTTTTGTTTCCTAAAGGTGCTATCCAGAAAACACTGCAACGTTTACAGAGCGTAAAAAATCTAAATGCAAACGTTCATCGTGCTTCGAGAAATGTAGAATTATACATGTTGATTTGAGAAGAAAATTCCATGATGCAATACAAATTTTAGATTTACGTAAGGACGAATATGTGTGGCCATTTTTTTTACTATTTTGAAATGTCCTTTTTT
>SOMO01000119.1:189993-209317 GCA_028128575.1 Paedocypris carbunculus
GAGAGAGAGGGGAGAGAGAGGGGGGAGAGAGAGAGGTTGGGAGAAATGGAGATGTGAAAAGGAAATGACACACAAAAGAGAATAAAATAAAAGTTACACAGACCAAGGTCCTTTCACGGACACACAAAATCACACACGCACACACACACACATACACACACGCACGGACGCACGCACACACACGCAGCTGTGATCCCGAGTCGCTATGGAAACTGCCTCATCTCTCTCTCTCCGGCTAATAGAACCTCACCAGCACTGACTCACTCATGCCTGTTGCCACGGAAACAAATTCTACGCACGTATTTGCACGCCCGCCTGCATCACCACCTGAATCTCGGGTTACAAACGCATTACAGCCCATGCACGCACACACACACACGTGCGCACGAACCCCTTCTTCTAGATAGACACACGTCTTTAGGAACACGCCTAAGACAACCAGCACATCTGTTTACGCCACACACACACGAGAACAACGTATGCTCACACTAACATCACACGTGAACGTATTCCTAGACTCACACGGACACAGGGATACTCGCATGGGCATGTTTTTGAGCCATGCTGGAGACTTTCAATAAAAAGGTGGATTTCCTAGTGGAATTACCACAACTTCAATTTTTGACACGGAATTGAGCTTAAAATAACTTTTATCCGCTCTGTTTCGTATATTTCAATGCAAGTGAGTTCCTGAAAGCTATTCGCTAAACGTCAATCTGACTACAGGGTTGACACGCAACGACACCACAGAGTCGACCAATCAGAATTGACTGCTGTGACCAGGCGGATCAGGTGTGCTGTTACGGCATCGTGTCGCCCAGCGGGTTTGTGAAGAATCCATTTGCTAATGAGAATCTTTACAGAATCTTCTTGTGTTCCTAAGTCGCTTATGAAAAAGAGCAATTCATGGAAACGTCTCTAGGCTTTTTTCAGGGAAAACACATTTTAGAATCTGTGTTATGCTTAATTCTTTCTGAGTGAACGGAACAAAATTTGCTAAATAAATATTTGATCATATCTATAAAATATATAAATATTCTTGGAAAAAAAAACAAATCTACTAAGGCATTTTGCCCATCTGCAATGAAACATGATTGCGTCCTTTAACATTTTCGTAGTAAATTATTATTATTGGTATTTTATTTTTTGTAAATATTGGATTGTAAAGTATGCTACTTAACGTACATAATGCAACAATGACTTCAATTCACACAGCTGCTTTATAAATAAGCTAAACTTGAACTATTTTAAACTATTTATTTCTAATTATTATTGTTTATAATCTCTAATACCTTTAACTGAAGACCATAAAGGTCAATATGTGGATTAGACTTATTATTACATACAAATAAATTACAATATTACAGTAGCCTTCCACTTACATATACATCTAATAAATACAAGAGAAACTTTATTTATCCCACTTTCAGCTACATATTAGCATTATCTTTAACTTCATCCTGCTAAGTATTGTTTTATTCTCTAAAATTCAGAGCTTAAGATGTATTAGTTAACCGTGTTACAATTTGCGCATGGTGGATTGATTTTGAAATGCTGCACAATAGTCCCAAATCTTTTCGGATGACGCTTTCACTATCGTACTTTGGCTCTCTTTGCAGGGTTGAGTCTCATTGGTTGGTTAACATTAACATATGGGCGTGGCCAATCTTAAATACGCAATTCTTGGTTAAGTATGCACAAACCACTTACTAGTTCATTTTGCGTATTTAAGTGACTACTGTACTTAGTTATAAGCAATACTTTTTACGCTACACAGTATTTGCTTTATTTTGAGGTTAACAACATAGCTGTATTATAGAGATTAGCATTCTTCTATAAATTATAAAAAAAAAAAAAGAACAGCCGAGAGATTTAGATTTGCACTTGTTATACCAAATAAGAGGCTGAGTAAACATGACAGATATTTCATTTTTAGGAGAACTGTCCCTTTCATGATTACAGTGCACAAGTATGGAATCAGACGCAATGAAAGCATTTCTTCACGTTGGGTTTTTGTCCCCTGCAGCAGTGTGATATTTGTTGTGTGATGTATCGAAGAGGAGCACAATGAATCCACAAACATCTTATCTGGGACAAGCCTGCTCACGAATCCATGTGTATAATCTTTGTCTGTGTAAGAGCGGGGAAGAATAGGAAGACAGAGAAGGGCCGTATGTGATGCATTAGACTCAATATGGGATGGAAAGAGTTCGAAATAGATACAGAGCGTGAGGGAGTGAGAGAGAGAGACCGAGAGAGAGACAGAGAGAGAGGACCAGAGTGTGTGAAAGAGATAGAACCCATCTAAACCCTTTCAACAGAGGCCTTAGTATCCCATTTGCTTCAAAACATCCTGAAATACAAGAACACTATTCTCTCTTGCCTCCTTGCTGCCTGCCCTTCTCTCTCTCTCTCTCTTTCTCTCACTTGTCCTCTCTCTCCTTTACCACACACCCACTTCCCCCTCTCTCTTCGTTTTTTCCTTCAACTGACCCCCCCCCCTCACTTCCTCCACTTTCATCTCAGCTTTCCGAGCTTCTGTTATTCACCATATGTGCACGTCAAGTTATTTTAGTTATTTTTATTTTTTTCAATTTATTACATAAGTATGAAATCAGATGTGACCGTTTATTTTGGCGCCAATACGAAAGAACTGTTCAATAAACTAATGATAATGTCACAGAATTCTCACCAGCCAATCAGAGTAGAGCATGTTCGACCCCATCGCCACGTTGTAAATTTTGAGAAAATTTGTGCACTGTGATTAAAATCTTTATCAGCAAGTGAAAAATAAGCTCTGAAATTAAAATGTGAAATTGGTTTACAACAATTAATTATGCGCAACTTTGTGTTGAGTGCTACATTTTTGCATTATGTTTATTTTTGCCTCAAATCTGATTTCATAACTGATGTTTACAAAGAAGGTGCATCATCCCTGTCCTCCTCCTTTAGCGCAAAGGTTCTTCATCTGTTCTTTCCATCTTGCCCCCCGTCTCTCTCACTTTCAAAGCTCTATGAATCTCATTTCATCATATGCTCATTTTTTCACTACAGGTTTTTAGCAGTCCCTCTCTCCCTCTCTCTTTCTCTGCAAGCTCAGTGTGGTGATCTGAGGCTTCCCCTCTCCTCCTCTCTTTCATCTCTCCACTCTGTCATTCTCCTCCGTTCCTTGCATTTCCTCTTCTTACCCGCGTTCAGAAACATAAAATTGGATTAGCTGGCTGTGTCTCTATTTAAACCTCTGCAATTAGAGACGCCTGGAATCTGAGACCTCGACACACGGAACGAGTGTTAGTGTGAACCCTCAATTTAACAAGAAAATGAGGAACATATAACTAATCTCCAAAGTCACACATACAGAACAAATTCACAATTAAAAACAGACTTTCGGTGACAACACTAAACGCAGCCCATTTTCTTAATGGAGTTAGCGCATTAGTTTCTTTACCGCATCCTCAGCTGGATGCACACGAGCAATGAAACGCTTCTAAATCACAGGGGTCTGATGGGATTTGTAGTTTATTGATCACCGAGTAATCTTTAACCATTCATCATACATGACACGCAACATTTAATCAAATTTTGTCCATCAAAAGGAGATTTATCAAACCTGCTGCAATGAGACGAGGCAGGACAATTTGAAGAAGTGATTAAAGATATATAGAGCTCAAATAACCATTTCATCATTGCATACATTAAGCCATGTGTTAAATGTGCATGTGCATTCCCAGCTGAGCTAAAAGCCAAGCGCAAAATGGCGATAAAATGACCAAGAGAAATAAAGGCATTTTACGGCGGCCATCTCCCAAAAAAGAGTCTGAAAAACAAGACAAAAAGGGGAAAAAACATGCAAGAAAAATACCTTCATCCCTCGGCCTGTTCATCGAAGACTCATCGTGTTTTTTTGTAAGCGGACCTGGGTTTAAGACAAAAAGGGGGAGGGGAAGAGAAGACAAAATTCAAAAAAGATTTTACTGCGCTTAAATAAGAAGAGCAAAAAACAAAAAAAAATGTTGAAAACAGCAAATCAAGAAAAAGTGAGAACCAGCTAGAGATCACGTGCCCCGTTATAAAAGAAGGATCAAAAACATCAGCCAAAGCACAAAGAACAAAACAGACAAACTCATACCAAGCGCGGGAATCTGTTAGCGTGTGATATTCCACTCATCCAACAGCTAAAATATTCCAAAGAATTGTTGCTTTTCATTCCTGGTTTCACATCACTCTCTCACTCACCATCTTGGGCTTTCATGACTGAAATCCCGCCATCATTCTGAGCCCAGAGAGAGAAAGTGATGAGACATGTAGAAACATGGTAGCAAAGCCGTGTTTAGAGCGAGGGCCCTCAGGAGCCTTCTGCCTTAATGTCCTATGGGATGGTAGCTCCTCGCAGGATATCGCTGTTCAAACCGTGATTTCTCTTTCACGCTCTCGCAAATAATCTGCCGGAGCAGTTTGCTTAAGCTATAGCTGTACGTATCCCAAAAAAAAAAAACTCTGAAGCAAATGAATCCCTTTCTCTTCCTCTTCACTGCAATTTTGTTAATAGGAATAGTTTCACGTGGTGGCAAAACAAACAAACAAACAAAAAAGATAATGCTCAAACAAGACCCAATAATGCTCTTGGATACAAAAACAACCTTTGGCGCTAATCGTTTAGCATTGATAAAGCTAACCTGGAGACATTTTTTTCTTGAGTGAGATCTTTCACTAGCTCATTCCGATGCACCCTTGTTCCTCAATGAACCATGTGCTCATTAAATAGCGAATGTAATAGCTTGTTTTACTTCATTTCGAAAAAGAATGGTTCTGTGCCTGGCTCCTTTAGGACTTCTTTAGCAAGACACATTAGCATCAGTCGCTCAGGTTAAATGCTAAACGTTTCTTTGGCGACAGGCGTTAATGGGTATTATCAGTATGACCCCCCTGTTCCCTTCCTCAGTACTGGCGGTGGGCCGGTAAGGGAGGAGATAGACATCATCCCCATTTGTTTTCCGTTTATCAGCTATACGGGCTCTCCACACAACAGACCACACACATACAGACACACTCAAAGCTCATTTGTCAATGGCTGGCGCTGAATCCTCTTCTAGACCAAAGTGAACATTTAAACGTCGATTTTTATTATACAAGTCCGTTGTAATATTCACTTTGAAGTATTTGGCAGTTTGCTTGGTTTAAATTAAAAGAACTACCTTTCATGGGATTTTTCTTTTGCTATTGTATATGTTTTATGGTATTTTATAGATGTCAAAAGGTTTATTACTTCTGATTGCTTTTATGGCCACACATTTTTATTGCATTTTATGGCTCGTTTTACTTCAGTTTTTTTTCTGCACAATGACCTTGAGAGTCATGAAAAGCGTGTTTGAATAAAATGTTTTTATTATTATCAGTTTTAGTATTATTATTTATTATATATTTAAAAAATCTGACCAGATTAACACCAAAAACATTTTACATTTTAGATTTTTGGGTTCTGCAATATTCATCGAGCCTCGGAAATGGCACAGCGACACTGGATAATACACTGGATACAGACTTGTGCCCGTCCTTTCAGCGGCACAGAGGTGCAGATGCAACAACGACGTACATGTGGTTATCACCGCACGCTCCTCTGAACAGAACATTCACTTGAATAGGATTTAAGCTTAGAGACACGATCAATGTTGACGTGATTTCCAGTTCAATTCACCACCTCAGGTCAGTTCTTCCAGTAAAGGCTGAAGAGCAGGAGACAGGTTGATGGGAGCATGGAGCAATCGTGTGATTAAGCCTCAGCCACGTCAGCACTTTATTGATGCTTAAAGCATTGCAAGATCAAGCTTTTACAATTTTACTGGTAACCACATCCATCTATATGGTCTACAGCTTCCATTAGAGCTGAGGCTTTTCCCAGAATCCTAATCCGGGAAGCCTTTGAAGATGATACACCAGCTTTAAAACTAAGGCCCAGAATTCACCTCTAAGTGAAAGTAGACATGGAAGATCCAATCACTATGAAGAAAGAGAAGCAAAAGTGCTAAATGAAGACTTAAAAATGAAGAAAGGCTTTATTTGTGTGGGTTGAATCCAGGGTGGCACGTGGGCAGGCGGACGCCGGGTGCTGTGACAGTCGGAAAGAGAGAACAAGGCTTTGTGAATGTGGCTTTACTCCCAGCCTGAAAGATGGCAGCAGGTTTTGAGTGCTGAACAGTTTGTGCAGTAAACACTTTTTCTGAGAGAGTGTCTGTTTGGCGTTTTCTGACAGGAGTGCATGACAGGAAACCCAGCAGTACGCCATTCCTGTGAAACCAACAGGTTTGTCCTCCCCGACAGGCAAAGCGTGCAGAGATGTCTTCAGTAGACTCTCTTTCTCTGCTGTTTTATTATCATTCCATCTTCTATCCGCTGTCTGCAAAGGGAGCAGACCTAGAAAAACAGAACATGAAAGCTCTCTGCCTTAAGGGCTGATGTGTCATGTGCTCAATGTATATCTCCCCTCCATTAAAAGGTTAGCAACACAGTATAAAACCCATTTTACTCTTTCCCATTGCGGCTTCTTTTCATTTGGATAAATTGCCGACCGTTTTATATGACCCATGTAAAACTATGGGACATTTACATGCTAATCTCAGCCAATCAGAACAGATGTTGTTCATATGCCGTCATGTGGAATGAGAGGACTGATATTTTTCTGTAGGCAAACCTGGAATGGTTTGAATCAATCAGCAATCAGGGCGTTAACTAATTTGCATATGTTAGCATACATTGCACTCCTCTGATAAGAAAGCAATATTCCGTACAAATTTAGAAGGAATTTATGAATAGTATTTGCAAATGGGTTTCGGTCACAATAACCTGAATTAAACAAATCTTGAGCGCAAATGTGAATTTTCAGGATCTATTCGAGACAAATGTTCGAGAAGTGACAGAACCAGCCAATCAGCGTCAGTGGGCGACTCAGCTGTGATCGAATGGGCAATGATGTCACTCACACACAAGCAAGAGAATGAACAATTAATGTGATATTGAAGAGGAAATTGACGAGTAACTTTTAATGCACCAAACAAGAGGATGATGATGTATTCTCTGTGGATGTTATAATACTACGAATGCAAAACTTGCTCGTCAGACGCCTCGTCTGAATGTGATTGCCTTTGAGTTACGTCGCTGTCCAATCAGTCCCATGTCCCATTCATGTTTTTGACCCGCCCACTGACACTGATTGGCAGGTTTTGTCTCTTAAATTGATCTCTCGAATACACCTCTCCAATTGATCCCACAAATCTATCTCATGAATTGACCTGCAAAATACTTTTCAAAAGGAATTCGCGCTTGCACTCGATTATTGTCCATTTCTGTGCCTCAAAGCGGGTGCAATGCATTTGCAAATGCTATTCGACAAATCTTTCAAAGTGTGTCTGGAATATTGCTCATACTCCATCCTATGCTGAACACTCTATTTGCGTCTACGTTACAGAAGCTGTTTTAAAGCCATTTGGTGTTGTTTTAAAGTCGTCCAGGAAGGTGGCAGCAGCCTCGAGTGACATGATGTAATGGGCAGTTTTTCAGTGAAATTTCCGGAGAGGGACGATCTCGGTTGTAATGGTCTCTAAGAGCTCTGTGTAAATGAGGTCATCGAGACCGTTTATGCGTACAAGTGTTCCGTGTGTCTCGGTGCCTGTGGGCAGAATGCGAAGACTGTCCACGTCTCCATGACAGAAACCTTCAGTTACTGCTAGCAATCTCCCAGCTGCTCCCACTCAAATGAGTGTCATCCTTCTCTTCCTCTTTCTCTCCTGTCACGCTCTATCTCTTGTTCGCTCATTCTCTCTCTCTGGTGTGCTGTCTGCGTCTCCGGCATCACGCTGTGTTCTGAAATACAGCTTTTAATAAAGCGTAGGGATGGTAAACGCTCATTGAACCGGTTATAAAGAAACAATAGATTGTGTGTGTTTAGCAAAGGCAGAACTGTGACGGCTAACAGTCGCCTAGACATGAACACAGCGTGAGTATAAAAGAGGTGTCTGTGTGTTCTTAAAGAGATGTTTATTAAAGAGACTCTAATGGACCTTTTAGTTGAAAAGAAATTAAGCTTTACTGCTAAATATAAGAGTGGTTAGCGCTGTCGTCTGACTCACGAAGGATTTGTTGGGGACTCAAGATTGATGCTCGGTCAGGGTCTGTCTGCGTGGAGTTTGCATGTTCTCCTAGTGATTGTGTGGATTTCCTCTGGGTCTCAAGTTTCTACCCACCATCCAAAAAACGTTCAGCCAATAGCCAATTTATTGGTCCAAAGTTTGGAACCTAAAGTTTGGAACTTTGGATCATGACAGAAAGACAAAGATCTCACAAGCAAGCGGTGGAAATGTCCATTCAAAGGCCCATTAATCTCTTTAGGAGTTCAGAGTACCACTCCAACTCCTCCACGCTAGGAAAAGTCAGCTAAGATGGTTTAAAAATCTGTTTCGGATGCCCCCAGGACGTTCTCTCCTATGAGAGGAAGCCTTGAGAAAGTTGAAGGGCTCCTACGCCAGCCTGGGAATTCCCTTGTATTCCTCAACAAAGCTCAAGAAAGTGTCCAGTTTAAGGAAGTCCGGGAGCCATGCAGCCCAGAATAGTCAAAGGGATTGATGGATGGATGAATGAATAGATTGATGGATGGATGGGTGTAAAACTACCTCTGCACCCAAAAACACCAACATTTCAAGTCACCATTGTAAAGGGTGCCCATTCCCACTATATTATAGTGGGAATTTTTTCCCACCGAGGGAAAAAAAATTGTGAGATCACATTAGGACAGAAGCATTTTTTAATGCAAATTACAATCATTACAGGTTACACTGTATTTACCCAGAATCCCAGAATTGGTTAAAAGGGGCACTATTAGCGCCCTCAATTTGTTCCTACTAATTGCCCCCTAGCTGTTTGCAGTGATCCAGAGTGGGAGAACTTGAAGACAAATTGTCTTATGCAGCTGAAATACCCTGCACTCAGGGGGAAAAGAAAGGAAATTTTGGATTAGAGTGAGAGGGAGTTTGTATAATGGGAGATTTGCCTGCAGGGCTTCGTCATGATTCACAGCATTGGAAGCACCTCTTGTACCGTTGGGTTTAAACACGCTTTGATGCAGAAGTTCCTGGGATGTGTGTGTAGCTGAGGCTGTCTGTGGGAAGTGGACAGTGTCAGAGCTCTACAACTACTCCTCACAACATAGTCAAACACATCGATATAACTGATATCCGATCTACACTGGGCTTGGGTTCAAACCATTCTACTGACTAGACGCTTCCAAACACTGCCACAAACATGGACAGATAGATAGAAGCTCAGAATTTTTTAATCCCAGAACAAATTGTGTGTGTCACTTTTTGACACATTTTGGCTGTTATGAACAGCTAAATGGTTGTGAATGTGTTTGCACAATGACAGCATGTGCAGAAGTTCACCGGGTGTGATTAACTGCTATCATAACATTCAAAGTTATGGGAGTGTGGCAACTTGCAGTGTCCAGAAACTTCTCTGGATAAAGAAAAGTTTTCTCAGTTCAGTGGACACATTGATATTGACCTCATGCTAAAATAACATGACAATCAAATAGGAATAGGTGAGCATAAATGTAATTGTTCTGTAAAATTCCCTGTATGTCGCAAGCTTTTGTTCAGATTTAGTCTAACAATTGTGACAAATTGTTGACAAAATTGTTCTTGCAAGATAAAAGAATAGTGAGACACATGAAATCAGAAAAGGTCTTAATAAACAAGATATGCTTTGAAAAATAAACTTACACTGATATTATAGATTGTATTCCATAAGTTGTCAACGTGTCAGATAGAATTACAATTTGATTTTAAACAAGTTTAAGTTTACAAATTTTTTACATTTTTTTTATTATTTAAAAAAAAAATTTTTACAAGGTTTATGATATGTGTTGAAAAGCAGAGGCTTCAGATTTATCTACTACTATCTGTACGTGATGTACAAAATATAAAGGTCAACACGTTTTTTTTTTCTTGAAAATGAGGAAAAACTACAATTATATTAAGAAAATTCTAATTAATACATGTGGTGTCCCAGTCCTCTGGAATAATTAAAATGCCTGTACACTACATTTAAAAATCCGTTGGTAAATTCCTTTTTAATTCCTCATTCTAACTGATATTTTCACACCAAAATATGCTAGAATTATCAGTCGTTCTTAGTGAAGATTGGTCCAATCTGCCCTGATTCATCTGGTTCTGCAGATCTTTTGTGGATTCTGAAGACGTTTACCTAAAAGCTGCATTAGAATAATATGAAATAGGGATGAAGGGATTGAGAAACAAGATCAGTGTGTGTGTCATGGCCATGTCATCAATCACTAGCAACATTGATTTAATATTGATCAGTGTGGGCCAAAATTCAGACATCACTATGTCCTAGAGCCAGAACACAACAAGCCTCTGCTTTCTTACGCAGAACAGAGCAGATCTAACACTTTGGTGCCAATTAGAGAAGAGAAGACAATAGACATAGCCTTACATGCATACACATTTCCTTATTTCTCTCTCTCCTCTCTGTCTCTTTACCCCTGCAGTAGAATCCTGATCCAATTATCACCCGATCAAGGGCTGCAAGGACAGCAGAAATAGCAGCGTTTGTTTGAGGCTTGTTGTTGCATCAAAAGCAGTTGACACCGTAGTTCTGCAGCGTTGACCAAGTGGGTTTTTACCTTTGCAGATGCCAGAATCTAACTATGCAACGCTTAACAACAAGCAGAGCATATTCTCGGCAGGCAAAGACAATTTACACGGCACACTTAAAAACCTAAAAAATGTTTGAACATTTACTGTGTGTCAAAAAGTCTGGAAAAAAACAAGCTTATATGTTAAAACGATGAGAGAAACAAGGCTTTATAAAATAAATCATAAAAGCTTATATGTTAAAACGATGAGAGAAACACGGTTTTATAAAAAAAATCATATGAATACATACAACCAAGCTGTATTTTTGTTCATGGATTTTATAATTACAGCACATGTTTTTCGTTTTGCATTTTTATTTAAGATTTTTCAACGATGACATGTTCAGTGGGCTCGAAGTACAGAACAAACACATTTCCTTGTTCTGCTTATTGTGTGCAGAAACTATAAGTTGGCTTTGATTAGCTCATGATAAAGTACATGACTATTTTGATTGGTTGTCTTAAATAGTTGCAAAAAACATGCTGAGTTTGTCATGTCTTTGCTTTTGCAGTGAATTGCACAGCTCTAGTCGAAACGATTAAGCATCACTTACTTCCTGAAGAGGTCAAATCAAATTGCCCCAAAAAGCCCCAAATGTCAAATGTGAAACAAGATTTCTGTCCAACACAACTTTAAAAGCCACAGTGATGTAATGGCGAATGAACATTCCATAAACAAGCACAAGTTTAATTCAAAAAGAGGAAATTTGTTTTCTGTCAAATGCGATGATCCGTGCATCCAATCAAATATTAATTGCTTTAAATGAATCTACTACTGCGACTCGCTTAATGAATCTAATTATCAGTTAATTGACACATGAATCACCTTCATGTACTAACATATGAGATAATTAGTGGCCCAATAGATGTTTTTATTCTATTAAAAATAGGTGCTAAATATACCTATTGGCATTTGGAAAACCCTGAGAACGCAAGCTTGAACGAGCAAAGAAAAAAGTTAGAAATAGACTAAATAATTGCAATGTTCTAATCTCTTGGCTGAAAACTACACTAACAACAACGCTATCATGTCCAAAAGTCCCACATTAAACACCCACCAAATGCTAAACTGAAACACTGCCAACCATCCAAGCAGAGATCTGTTAAATCCCGTCCAGACATGTGAATGATTCTCAGCGGTGTGTGTGTGTGTGTGCAGAGGAAACCCCGTCAGTGATTCTAGGCTGGACGATTCTCTGATAAGACTCACCAGCGACGACACAGCGGAACTTGGCACACACAAACATGGGAAGTGATGTGAGGAAAGTGTACACCTCCACAATGTTGTCAGATGCATTACTCACTGCTGTGAAAGCAGCGTGTCGTTGGGTTACAGTTTACACTACTAAGGCGGAACAGAAGTTGCATGGGAAACTGGCAAACTTAGCCAATCAGTTTCCGGGTGTTTGGATTTTTCTTCTTTATTTCAAGCTATAATTAAAGTATTGGGTCTGTGAAAACCGGATAGCTGAAAGAAAACAATGCCATTTGGTTGCAGAAAAAACACTTTGTAATTACTTACAGACTCTGAAGGTAACAGATGTACTGTATTTAGATTTTTTTTAAATACTGCTTTGAGTAAAATAGAGAACATTCTGTGCACCTACATAATACTCCTTGTGACTCTGTGATTAGTTGCCCACCAATTCAGGGCGTATGTAAGCTCCCTGGGACCCAGAAATGGAAAAGCAGTTTGGAAAATGTACAAATGGATTTTTCTTGTTTACGTGTTCCGAATTCTTTTTCTGGAATGAAATCGCACATTTCTGGAATTGAAAACTTTTTCTTTGAATTCATGCATACATTAATATATCGTTCATTGATTTATGTTAAGGCTTAATATGTCAGGACGGAGTTTAATAATCATGAATATACTTTTACTCATCAAGTATTCTTACTTGAAATTTGAAACAAAAATCACACATGAAGACTCTAGGAGTGCTTTCCATCCTAGCCAGTAATAAGATTAAATGAAGAGAAAATTGAGATTTATGCTCTTGGAAAACGATCAGTTATGTCATAATTCTGTCCTCCATGTTTCAGAGAGTCAATTCAGATCATATTAGATATTATTTTCATCCGAATAATTGCCTTACTTGTTAATGTCTAGGCAGGGGACGGAGCATCTATAACTTTGAAATAGTAGATTTGAAACGGCTATCATTCAATAGCACTTAGTGAATGTATTTCTCCAAATTAAAGCTTGATTTATTATCTGAATGTAATGGACGGATGCATTAACACACACAAACAGTACACAGAGTTGCTATCATGCAAAAAGTCCTAATAGTGTTTGAAGACCTCATGTGTGTACAGTTTCATCGTTAAAAAGCTCTCATCCCTTGAACAAGCACTCATTTCCTGCCACACTCCTATGACTATGACAACCCATTTCAAGGGCTCGCGTAGTGAGATACTGCACAGCGGTCTCTGCACAACCCATTTACAAACTGCAGCGAAGCCCATTTATCAGAGACTTTAGCACAGGCTCCGATTGGTACCCGTGCGGTTTCAATAACGATCACAGAATGAAACATGTTAAACATCGCTCAAACTTGCCCGCAGTTCTTGCTGTCTTTAGCGCGGGCAACCACTGGTTTGTAATGCAATAAAAGCACATAATCTTACTTAAACCCTGCGAGTGATCTCAAGCAACAAATTGCCCCTTTTGTAGGACAGCGAGGGGAGAAGGCTCCCAAGGTTACGTGGAGAACAGGTTATATGAGGAGGATGTCCTATTTGTGGATAATGATTGTAAGTTAACCTGAATCCTCTGTTTTAAGTTTCAACCCTGTCGTCAGAGAGTCAGTAAACCCAACAGAGGGCAGAATGACACAAAATGTCAATACTGCCCAGTTGGTCAACAGGACTGACGGAAGCTTGACTGCGAGCCTCCCAATGCATTTGAACCATGGTTGAACATGTGACTGAAATACAAAAACCATCAAAATAAGCAGCCCATAACCAACAGTAAAGTGTGTAAAAGAAACATACCGTCTTCTGTGGGGACGTAAATGTTCAGGTAAAGACAGTCTTCACTCTGGTTCTGGATATATGCTGCAGCGGCATCCAGATTGTCCGTGAACCACACAGGAAGCATGATCTCTGGCAGCACACCATGGATGTTCTGGGGGCAAACTGGTGCAAACTGGGTAGCGTTACGGACCTCCTGCCAAGACCCTGGTGCCTCCGGAGGTTGGAATCGCCTCTCACCCACTGGCGGGGTGGCATAAGGGACGCCCAGGTACTGCTCGACGGGGCCTAGAATCTCATTGTTCAGCTCCTTGCGAATCCCCCGAAGTTTCCCGTAACCGGTGGTGACCATCGGATGCTTTGTGGCACTGAGGTCTGGCCGTTGACAGGAAGACAATGCCAGGCGCAGTGCCAAGCCCAAGAGCCACACCAAGCAAGTGTCCGATATGCGGCGAGGGCAGGAACGGGCTGTTTCTCGCTGTATTTGTGAGATCGCCACCGATGACATGGTTCAGCTGGATAGAGCGGCAGCGCCTTTATAATAAAAAGGAGTGAAAGTGTTTCCACGGCCCAGGTGAGTCCGAGTTTAGACGGACTGAAGAGAAGGAGCTTTCCAGAAGTGCTTTCTCAGTGGAGCAAAGTCGAGGGCTGCTGACAGTGAATGGTGGCGAACATTATCCCGATGTTAACTCAACATGTGCTCCATTGTGATTTGCTCATTAGTTCCCTACAGGGAGACAGAGAGAAGAAAGACAGATATCATTACCACCAGACAGTTTGGAAGAAAATAAAAAGTAATTACAATTGTGCCTCTGGTTTAAAAACATATCAAGGCGAAGCATGTGAAACATGAACCTAATTAAATATCATTTGTCTCACTGTGTATAATCTTGCTCTAAATATTTGTTTAATATCTTGGTTCTTCCTCAACCCCATTTTCTCCTGGAGTATCCTCTAAGGCGCATAATTACAGATTTGTATCTGGACCGAGGGTTGTTTTCTCCAGCGTGCTGTCACATCTTATAGGTGTGTCACGGCAACACAAATTCACACATGGGCACCTAGGGGGTGTGAAACACTGAACATACTGCTTAATTGACTACCTCGAAGGAGATGACAGCACCAAGAGTGTTCATTTTAAGTTCCCCCTGATGTGCGGCTGCTCTAGATTCTTGGTTCCTGCATCCCCTCCGTTCCACTTGACTTAGCCGCGCTAGTTTCAATCTCGCTAGAGTAGATGGGGGCATCTGTGCGTAATAACCGTCTGCTGCTGACAGTCTATGACACCCTCCCCCACACCTCCAAGCTAAAGACATACATCCACAGGCGGAAATTAACCATATGACATAATGATCTACAAGAAAATGTTGAGCTCAAGGACCAGCGCTTACCGTCACTTTTGTGCAAAGTCCCATTATGAATGGGGGAAAACGTTTCTAGAAACCCAAAGACCTAAAGCTGACCTGCACTTTTTGCTCTTAACGCTGAAGTCAAGCAGGGTAAAGGGAATCAGTGGCTCAAGAATGATCATGTCTTCTGGGATTTGTTCTGGCAGCTGCTGACAAAATGACAAATACCTTCAAGTCTTGTGGACGGAATGTATATATGCTCAAAGAGGAATCCAAAACCAATTCCTAAGCCAATACAGAGCCAATCCTAAAGGCAGATTGTTGTTGCACTGATATGTAGTCTGAGAGTCGAAGAAGACATTTAAGCACAAATACGTAGAAGAAAATTTCAAGCAAGTTTGCTGCCTTCTCACATGCAGAATGCTAAGACGATAAAAGGCTATTGATTGTCGAGTTGTTTGTCCTGAAAAGCAAGCGACACACAAGTATAAAGCAAAGATTACATTTCCTAGAGAGAAATTACTGCTGATCAAGGATGAAACGTGTCCGGAACTCCTTGTATACGGCCAACAAATTTGCACAGATAAAACTGAAACCATCTTAGAGAAACATTTGTGCTTGGACATAATGGTCTAGAAAGAAATCAACACTCAAGAGCACGGAATGATCTGGTGCATGTTGTTCAGCATCCCTCAGGTAATCAAAATTGCACAAATAGATGAAGATAACACCAGGGGAAGAAAATAACCAACAAAAGCAATAACCAGTTCTTATTCTCAAAAACCTACAAATGTGAGGTTGCAAATACAGAATATATACATCGATTATTTGTTTCACAATTTGTCTATTCTTTAATACAAGAAAACACTGTCTGACATGACTAGTATTCTGATAGAGTCCCAGTCACTGTGTTTGGTTTGGGCACATGAAGTTCTTGTCTAATATTTGTCCCGCCCTCTAGTTACCCTACTAATTATGTAGCTAGTTATTGATTTTGGTCCCCCACCTGTCTCCTTCGTCAACTCCCTCTTGTGTTGTCCTAACCTAACCTCTTGTTTCCTGTACTTAAACTTAGACAAATTAGCTTGTGTGGATGTTTGTCAGGCTGTTATGCTATGCTATGATAATGCGATCACTACTCATTTTCTGGTTGTTTGACTGGTTCTTGTCTTGTTCTCATCATGCCATGCCTTTTTGTTAATAGACAGGGTTTTTTTTGTTGTTGTTGTTGTTTGGGATGAGATGGGAGGGTTTTCATATTTTCTTCTAACACATTTGGGGTTTTTGTGTTTGGATCAATTGGTTCCAGAAGTTTAAAATTCATTACAAGTCCCATCGACTGAGTTAGTTAACACAATATTTAGATTATTTCAAGTGCAAATATTTTAAAATGTGCAATATTATGGCATGGCTTCATTCTAAACAGTCTGCTTGGTTTAAGAAAAAAAGACATACGTATATTCTTTTCCAACTAATAGAGAGAAGTATTTTTATTTTACTTTTATTTTCATTTTCTCCTTTTCTTTTCTTTTCTTCTATATTCGGATCTGAGTTTAACTCAGAAAGCTAAAACAGGGACATCAAACCAGAGAACAAACATGGTCCAGATTTATTCCAATTTCTTTGTTTATGGGTAGTTGGAACTTTTGAACACTACGATATCCAAAATACATCACATCAATATTTATAAAACACAATTAAGGCCCATGATTCCCCCTCATGCTGTTGGGGCTGCGATTGAACTTCATAAATATGCAGTTTTTAGTTGACCCCCTACCTTCAAAAACCCAGACTCACAAACAAGCATAATTTGCCGAGGTGCTGTTACATCACCACCAGAGTGTGGTGATAAATCAAGAGCATATGAAGACAGCAAGAAAAAGACAGCATGCTCTCTCAGCTCCCCAGGTAAAAGGTTTCCGAGCTCATCAGGATCAGGTACTTGTTATGATGTACGACTAGTAAGCTTGGGAAAATGTCTCCCAGGCATGTGATCAGGATCTCTGACAGGAAAAAATATGCACCCTTTAGATGCTAAGTAGCATGTCATATTTGTATAAATGGGCAACTGACGTCAACTACTAAGTATCTTGAGGCCTGATATGACGTACAGTCATCCGTCTATGATAATAAATGTGCCTTAAATGTATGGCTGGGTAATAAATTTAGCTTTGGTCTTTTTTGACGGCACATCGCTGTCAACAATGCTAGAACATATTTGTGATGGAGCTGACGAGTTGTTAAAGATTAAAGTCAGTTTAAAGTTGAAACAGTGTTGAAAGTTGAAACATCTAAGACGAACAATGGAGACGTTGAGGGATGTACAATTAAAGCTGAACTATACCATGCAAAATCAATTGGGGAAAAAAACAACATTAAGTAAAATGTTGAATCCAAGCAAAGTTTTAAAACTCAGAAACACTTTGAAGAAGGGAAGATGTAAGATCTACGACAAGTGGTCACAAAATGAGAACACTTGCAAGAAAACATCCCTTGCAAAGTCACTGGGAAAAAAAATCAATGAAGAAGGTTGAGGTTGAGAAAATGAAAAAGTGTTTGGAAGGTTGAAAGGTGATTATGCGACAAGGTGATTATGCATTGAGGATACAACTGAATGAGGCATTATATTAATAACAAGACTAAAGAACAGCAACAGTTCGTACTAATACAGTCAGGAAACACGGCATGAACTAATTTAAGAGGAGTCTGAATTATTCGGACATATTATTAATACTAAAATTAGGCACGGCTGTTATGGCTGAGAAAGTGATGGGGTCTGAAATGAATATCTACATATTTAGAAAAACACTTTCTGAAAAGAGTAGAGACCTAATTGGTCACAAAAATACAGTTAGAAACGAGGAAATCAAACTACAGGGCTCTCAAGATTAAATCCAATAGGTTTATCTTTTCTGGGACTAAAACGTACCAAAACGATTCCAGAACAACAGATTCCTCTAAGAACGTGTGACAAAGCGATACAAAACATCACTGCCGAAACAAGCTTCAATTGAGACATCTATGATTAAGCTGTCCTCAAACTCGGATCTAAGCATCCCATTGTTTCATTCACTGGCACCCCGGCCTGCAAAATACCAACAACTAAAAACACTCTATCGATTGGTCAGGACATGCACATATTTCATTTTCTGTGAGGACACAAGGGAGCTTCCCAGCGCTGCAGGGGCCACATGCAATCGGCGATCCAAAACACCGAGTTACATGAATTTTCCGTTTCTCAGAGGAAAAGCTTTATTGATAAAACTGGATATGGTCAGTTCATAAATCACACCAGACAATTTCTTAGTGCTTGCGAATGCGAGTCTGTGTGTGAAAGAGCCTAGCTGCGTTTCAGAAGCCCACGCAAAGCCCTTGTTGATTGGCTGCGTGTGGGCAAGGTTAGGCCTTAAGGGGCAGCAGAGAGTCTACGAGTAAAACGTGTAGAGGGATTCCACTCCTGTTTGAAGTACAACTGGGTTTTTCGGTAGGAAGAATAGACCTTCGCTTCCAGACCTGCCAATAAAGCACTTAATGCTGGAAGGGCATGCAAATGGATCCTAATTGAGATGACTGTGCTTGAAAGCCGCAAAAAAAGGAAAAATACAACTGATTCTCAGTACACTAAGTGACTGTGATGCACACTTCCCATTCTATTCTGGGCTTCACACTTGGTGCATCCAATAGGAGGATTTGGGCTCAGATCCATTTTAGTTCAGCAGACTCAGGAGATTAATGCCACAAAAAAACCCAGCAAGAGCATATAGACGAACCTGTATTGCAAGCAGAATTTTAGCATTTGCACAGTCGATATGAAAGTGACCCTGAATGGGCTCTGAGGGCAAAGTCGGTGAACCAAAGCAATGAGAAACGGAGATTCATCTATCTTTCTCCAAAACATTTCCTCTCTGGTGACATCATAATGCATCTTTAGCAGTGTAAGCCAAGTATTAAATTTCATTGTTGAGCTGGTAACAAGGGAAGCAGGAGCAACAGGACTCTCAGGAAAACTGTTGCTTATTCAAAGTAAAAAAAAGAAACACAAACACAAATCAATTGGTAATTTGATCCTGTCACTTCAAAGTGTTTAATGCTATAAGTACAAGTTTCTTTTGTGCAGTGAAAGTCTTACTTTGCTTGTTCACAAAAAATGACGGAGCAGTAAGTCTTGTAAGTCTTGTATTCAGTAATATATATTACAGTAATATGCAAGTAATGAATCAAATACATTTTTTTACTTGAAGTATTGTTACTAAACTATAACAACTATGTGTGCTATACTAAAACTTTTAATGATTAC
>SOMO01000119.1:213274-251257 GCA_028128575.1 Paedocypris carbunculus
AAAAAAAAAAAATAATAAATAAAAAATGTAATCAAGTAAAAAAAATCAAAATATAATTTGAAACAACGTTAATGAACAGCATATTCAATTTGTAAAAAAAAAAAACCCAAAACAACTGCAAAAACAAAAACTCGCTGACCCAAAAGCGCATGTGTATATCAATGTGTACGTCTCCACAAACATAAATATTCAATGTGTACTGTGCAGTATGACCTAATTGCACGGCGACATTTCCTTCATCTAAGCATTGTTTCTTTTTTTAATGCAACCCTCCAGGTCACGGCAAGAAAAAAAACCAACTCATGAATAAGCAAACAAAAGTCATCAAAGAAGCTCTAACAAAGCGAGAGGAGAAGTGATGGATGAATGAATGACGACACGGGACACAACACAGCGGGAAAACAGAGTGAAACGAAGAAAAAGCAAGAACAACACGAACACATCTCCATCTGCTTGACCGGGCGATCAATAGATCACCGTAGATGCTGGGATCGATTCTATTCGAAGAAATCGGTGGAAAAAATGCACAGAAGATGACAGATACCGTCCGGAATTGAATTAATAAGTCAGGTAATTTGCTAATTGCGTTTGACGTTTTAATTTTACCTAGTGCATTCCGAGTTCAGCGAGGCCGTTAAGTTAATAAAAGTATGTTTTCCATTAGTCGGTCTGGTCTGTAACGCCTACCCCACAGCTGACTGCCGTGACTCATGGGCTTATTCACAGCCTTGCCTTTTAGTTTATTAAGTCCTTTTACACCAATTTGTTTCAATCCCACCTTTTTACACCACACGAGGACAAACTGTCCTGTTTCGTTGTGTGGGTTTCTATGTGTGTGTGTGTGTGTGTGTATGTGTGTGAGGGAGAGAGAAAGACATCTCTTTCTTTTTAAAGACATGCTTGTGTGTGTGTGTGTGTGTGTGTGTGTGTGTGTGTATGTGTGTGTTTGTACAATTAAAGGTAGTAACTGTGGCAGTTTCCTAAAAAAAAAAGCATCTTAGAAGAGGTATTTTATTAATCGAAACAGTGAATAATAATGAATTATATACAAACACACACACACACACACACACACACACACACACACACACACACACACACACACAAGCACGCACACAAACATAAAATGTCTATATATACACACACAAACACGTGGCACAAATCTTATTTTAAGTCAAATGTTCTACTATAAATCTATTTTAAACAGTAAACTGTTAAAAAGGAAGAATTAAAAAGAACTGCTGGGGAAAAAAAAAACTATTTGTACCAAAATGGTTTGGTTTGTACCAAAACAAATGTGGTTGTTATTATTATGTAAATTAAATTTAAATACATGACCACAGATCTAAAAACTAAAGCTAAATAAAAAGTGAATGTTTAAAAAATGCCAATATTTATTAAAAAAAAATAAAATGAAAAAATAAAAAATAAAATAAAAACATAAAAAATGAATATTTGTTTTTATTGAAAGAAAAACTTACAATAAGATTAGATGCGAGCATGCACGTGATTAAAATCAATAGTGGTTTAAACTCTACAGCACATAAGAATACTCCATGAAAAACTACCCAACGGGCTTATATAACACAGAACCCAAAAAATGAATCTTGGAGTGATTATTGAAACAAATCAGCCCGCCTATGCTCTTAAATGCTAATTTTCTGCCTCTTATTTTTTGTTTTGTTTCAAATCTCTCTGGCATTATTAAACTCATCCCCTGTAACAATCAAAACCTGCCAAACTACATGTAGACGACCTTGCCAAATTCCTTTAACACACCACACGCGCACACACTGTGACTTAAAACGCAGCTATAGCTCTTCCCAGATCCCACACCAATCTTCCCACCTCAGCGAGTTAACCCACACATGAAAGTGGGGGGAAAAACACAGAACAGGCAATGCTGCCGTCTCCAGAGGCCATTCAGAGTTTAGAGGCGCCCACAGCTTTCTGACGAAGGGATTAAACCCTCAGCGCTAGCCAAGCTAACTGGACATAAACTGAGATGCTCAAAGGGAGACAGAAAACAGAGAATTTGCTTTGCCAAAAAAAATAATAAATGAGGCCCAGTGGCTCAGGCTTACATTAGTGAGCAATTACGTATGGATGACTACAATGGTTTAATGCATCGCTCTACATGCTTCGGAGAGATAGCATCTGTCATAAATACTACATGATGACAATAAGGCAAATTGGATCCATTTCTAGGAGCATTGTAAAAGACAAAAACCGAGTATCAAAAACGGTTGAAACATTCTCTAAATTATTAATTGCATTAATGTATTAGGGATTGGAGCCCAAAAGGGGGCGTAACCTCTAACGTATGTACACATATTGAGTTTGCCTGACAGTGCGCCTGTAGGAAAAATAAACGCATTTACCCTTATAATTCTTAAACCCTGTGTTGTACAGTCACAAACAATCTTCTGAAATTGGAGGTTCAAGGTTCAAATATCTTTTCTCTCCATACAGCATAGCATTCGAACTAAATTATTAGTTCATTATTCATTGGTTTCCTTTTTAACATAAATCTAAATTATTAAAATATCATATACTGTAATCATTATTTTCACAACAAGTCTATCTTTTAGACCATCTTATAATTGTAGATGTATTTTATCAGTTATTATTTGTTGTTGTGTAACCCTATTGTGGCAAACACACTATTCTTTTTGACTAAAACAAATATCCTAATCCTACATTACAAAACTTCAATTCTAAAATTTCCCATAAAACACATATATGGAATCAGCATTCAACATTAAATATACTTTCAATGTTTTTTATTCCCTATGCTCCCTCTGTACACCCTTTAATGTTCAATTAATCTTCTGCTCTCTCTACTTGTCTCGTACAAGGGACATGAAGCTAATCTTGGCATCTTGACTTGTTAGGTGACTGTACGTAACAGAAGGAAGAGATATAGCCAGGAGGAACAGATCCTGATGCCGGTCAGTCCAGTGAGTGAACGTGGGCCCTAAACTGTCCCTGTGATGGGGGCTGTGATTTAACTGCAAGTTCGAGACGGCAAAGATAGGACGCATCTATCTTCCAAAGTAATTACGCATTGATGCTCACTATTGGAACGGGAGGGGAGCGTCAGGCTCTCTATGGCTTTATAAATCACCACTCGCTAGAGAGAACCAGACCGTTACAGTAAGAGTTGCATGTTTAAGTTTAGTAAAGCATAAAATGCAACCTCCCATTCTGTGGAAAAGTTCTTTTTCTTGTCGCTTTGCAACAAATAGCGTTTCCTCACACAAACGTGTTTTCTATTATATATTTGATGGCCAAGGACCAAGAAAATGCAGAAAATAACTGCCACAAATTAATTCACTGAACACGAGCAGCGCTCTGTGAGCTGCAGTGATGTACTGCTGTGTCTTCAACATCACACTTGTGTCCTCGGGGGATTTTTGGACATTTTCTCAGCCACGTTGCATTTCAACACAGTTACCAGTAATATAACACAAGTCAAGTTCTCAAGCTTCCTGTCTGTCTCCGTGACTCTCAAGACAGAGTGATTGGTGGCACTGGTCCCAGCTGAGCTGGCATATTGATTGGGGGTCGGGAGGCTGCCCCAGCCCGATTTGTTTCCCTCAAAGACAGCGCTGTCAGTCAGGCGTGCGGTGCGCCTGATTTAATGGCGGTGGCTATGAGAGTGATTGAAGTACATAGGTGATCCCTCTACTAACATTGTGGAACGTTAACACGATACCAGTTGAGATTTTAGCTTTCCCATAAACCCCTCTGGGAAAAATGTGTAGAGAAGAAACATAAAAAATAAACATTATGATGGCATGGTGGCATTGTGGGTAATCCTGTTGCATTATGGCAAAGAGAATCCATTTAAGATTCAACTTTGAGTCCTTGAAGATGCTTTTGGTGTTTGTGTATGTTTCCTCTGGGTGCCACTGCTTCTTCCCATAGTCCACATACACACGTTCAGGAGAAAGGGGGTCTTTAAATTTTGTGTGTTACTACCTAATACAGGATTTGATTTTGTGCTGAGACTGTTTGAGAAAATAGTGCACTAGATAAATAAACAAATGTTTACAATGTGAAAGTAAAAATAAAAAGTAAAAAATAAATTATCTCTTAAAGCATGGGGCTAAACTTTAAATCACCCAACACTGAAAAAAATGCTCAATATAAGTTACACTTTAAATTGTGTCTACACAAAAAAAACGCTGTACTCTAACCGATGACTTCCCTGTTGGGCAGCAATCAAACGCAACTTTGGCAGCAAGAAAGCATACGCAACCTCACTTAATTTCTGGAGCTGGCCCATCAACATGTCTGCTCTAAATCTGTCGCTGTCCACGAGAAAGAGGTGCTGAAACGCCTGGGTCTTGCTGGCCAGCTTTAAGTTTCTTGCTCAACGCAGCAGCTCTGAAATAATTCCCATGCGAAGTCTGCCGCTAAACCGTCTGCGATACTTGTCTGAACCAAGCTATAATTTCCGCAACATTAAAATGCATTGACGCCTGACGTAAAATGGCAACACGCGGCCACATTTCCACATGTGTAGCAATTTTTCTCCGTCATTTAACCAAGTCGTTTTAATGATTCTTCCGCATGATGCTCGGATACTGGACAATTACACTGGACATTTTAGCAGCCTGTAAAAAAATATCCCAAAGTCTACAAAGCACATTAACACATACTGAATCCAAAATTATGGAGCCATTAATTCCACTGCCTAATTTAAAGGTCAAATGAGAAGTATTGCAGTTAAATTTCAAATGCCTAGCGTCAACACCTGCGAGTTTGAGAGGTTTTCTTGTAGTGGACTTTCAGCATTTGATATAACTTAAACAATATTGAAATTTGGATTAAAAGATGGAATAATGAGCCATGTTCTGAAAATCTGGATTTGAATGCCAATGCAAGAGATGCTTATAAGAGCACAGTCAGAAACTGATCGACTGATGCATTCAGAGCACGAATGGCTCAACCAGCAAGCCGATCAATAGTTAGTATCCATTATTAATTCGGGCTTATAATGGTGCTATTCTTCATTCTCACATTAACACAGGAGACATTAACACACGCTGTGTGACGACACCACCAGACGATGCTTAAACCAGTCTGGAAGTGAAATTAAAAACATAATGTACGTCTTCCTATTACTCCTTCTTTCCTCTAGATGTTCTTCGTTAGAGCTGCTTATTGTAGACTCCATCTGCAGCCTGACCAAAAATCTGCTGTTTGCAAACAACTTTGACAGTGACACAGTAACAACACGACAAAATTACAGAGCGTTTAATCACTTTTGTGAGTTGACAGCAGAAAACAGCAGCAACAAGTTCTTGATTTTCAAGTAAAAAGTCATAGCAAAGGCACAAAGTCGTTGTTTCACAAACTGACACAACATTGGCATACAAATATGATGGCGTTGCATTTGCATAAGACAAATCTTACAGATCTGTTGAACATTTCCAAGTTCTGACATAACCTTGACACAAGGTTACTTTAAATGCCTCAGTATGAACCAAAGAATCCACGGAGAGAACAAAAGAGGCGACTTTGTAAGCAGCACGGCCCAGAAATGATCTACAGTGGATTCAACACTCAATAATGACTGGAAACAGAAATCAATACGCAATTTTTTACAATCATCCCCTCATTCATGCCTGGGTTGAGATGAACCTGCAGAATGACAATATGTGTTCAAGAGCATCACTTCTCGCTCAAGTCTTCCTCTATCTGTCATTAGAAACACCCTTAACCAACCAACAACCACTGAACCACTTTTTAATACATTTTCCACTCTAAAAACACACTGCAACACAGCCAGATGCTCACCTTCAGGGCAACTTACTGTGCCTGAAATAGGACACATTTTACATTCTGTAATTAATTCGTAACGCTGGATTTATGCCATTAGGGTAAGATAATGAAGAAAGACGGCACACTTAAAGTGCACGGAAGCTTTACTAAACCCAAGAGCTTAACAGAATGGATTCTGACTAAAGGAGGCGGCGAGCGCAAAGTCTGTTACCTGCTTGTCCATCCATTTATCTGTCTGGTGGCCTGCAAGATTCCTGTAACTGGTGTGTTTGGCAGAGCTAATGAATCTCCATCACTCTCTAAACCAGCAACGCATCCCCAGCTGTGATTTGGGTTTTCAAACAAATTAATAATTAAATACAGTTTGGAAAACAGCAGGAAGAGCTGCTTTTGTCCTTTATTTTTCCAAGTGACACGGATCACTTTACCCATCAAAAAACCCACTGAAAATTTAATAAGAAAATCCAGGAAGCCCTAGAAAACATTGCGACTTTCTACTTATTTTCCACCTTTTACTCTGTGTCTTTTTTTTTTCTTACTCTTTCTTTCAACTTACAGATTCCGACTGTGCACTGAAGTGCAAGGGAGCGCCATGTTCTGGGAAACATTAAAGCCTAGCACAATCCCCCAAAAAAATACCTTACTGACACATTACAGCTTTCCTCCAACCCGTGGATGTTCCAGCCTTTCATTGTTATTCAAGACCGACCATAGAGCCATTCGTTCTCCCTAAATTCCCGGTTTAAATACACCAAACAAGTAATAAAACAGCAATCCATGCAAAAATTGCATTACTTTAGTGCGATGTAAAGTCGGACCGGAGAATCTCGTACAAAATTTCCCTCATCCATCACGCAGGACACGCGTTCATAAAACCGAGGCGCGCTAGGTGCCTCACCCCTCTCTGTTCCGGGTTAATTTATGAGATCGTGTTGGGGGAGGTGTCCTATTGCATGCATGCTTTATTAGTGTATTTACTGCTCGAAAAAAAAAATGGACGGACTTGGTGAGGCCGCATGCACATATCATGTGTGGAGGCAGAAATATAGATCTAGACAGTGGGAGGCTGTCAGGTTCAGCCGATAATTCATTGCTTGTGGCGATGCTGTCTACAGTGAGCAGATCACAATGCTCATGCTGGGACAGAGATAATGGCACACAGATGTCTGAGCACATCAGACCAGACAATCCAACTTTGCAAACGTAGCGACAACAAAAAAGAAACCCTTCCAAAATGCCACGTCCTGCCAGACTCGCAGCTCTTTAAAGATGTAAAAGAAAGATGACACAGCAAGACAGGTGGGCTAAGCGTGTGCTGTGGCATGCTCAAACATAGAAGAAGAGGGGAAAAAAACCTGGAAGTTTGACAATACAATTGGTTTGAATTCAAACCATAGGTGTACGTATCTTATCTGGAAGGGTGAACAAGTTAACAGTTAAAAATTGTTTTGTGAGGAAATTTGTGCATTGAGGAATCTCTTGTATAATTTACAGAATTGGCCTCTGAATTTGCTACTCGTTCCCTCACAGAAATCACTGAGAAACTAGAGCAAAAAGCGTCTGGTGTGTTGTGTGTGTGTCCGTCTTGAGCAGAAACAAAACATTGTGATGGTTTCTGATTTATTCAGAAAGCCTCTTTCAAAGAGGCCGCCACTAAAACCCATTTCTTCCCAGTTTTGCCCTGTGCTCAGAGAACTTTAAAGTTTAATAAGGCTGAAGTCCATGTGAGTGCTTCCCAAGACAGCACACACTCTAACGACAGGCAGCACAGAAGGGCACATGGAGGGGGTTACATCCAGCTAACACTGCACTTTTCTTCATTATTTACCTGTTCTGAGGCTTGGGCCAGTCTGACACACACGCTTTTTCTGCGCTCTTACATCACATTCACTCCAGTCCTGAGTATATAGCACTCTGTGTTGTTCTTTTCATAATAGTCGGAGCCATTTGTCCTGTCTCCAGGGCTTTCCGACTGAGCTGTGCCCATCTATCAACATATTGTAAGACTCATTAAAATCACGACGGATGTGGGCATTCAGAAAAGAGGTATGGAAGGAGTGTTTAAAAAGTCGATAGTCCGAGCATCAAGAGGGAAATATTCCAGGCGACTAATCCAGATCTCTAATTTGGCCACGACAGCATCCATAATCAAACACCAGGCCCAGATTTAAGCAGCTTCATCCTCACTAGAGCCGACTTCCAGTCAGAGGTCTCGCTTTTTTCATTCCGGCAACACGGAATGATGGATGTGTACAGTAGCACACATGAAGGCTCAAGGCCGAATACTCCACAGAGACACATGCTCTGAAATCAACCGGATTTTCCTGGGTCCACGTGATGAACTGCAGCAGAACTCCAAAAAGCGGGATTTTTTAACTATACAAAACTCAGGCAGATTTAGAGCCACATCGTAATCACAGATCTGGAATTAGAACGATCACCCAACACTCGGGCTAAGACACAAGCATATCCTCAGTCTTCAACGGAACAGAAGACTCCTTGTCTGTGCTGAATTCTGCCATTGACACAGCACTAACCAACCACCACAGCATATAAATGTGCTCCTCCGTGAGTCACGGCTCCTTCTGCACCTCCATACCTATTTGTTGCTGGTGTGCGGTTGGGTAAGGTGGGTTGCCGCTCCATTTTGTCACACTTACATAAATCCAATTAAACATTTAGCAGGCAACGGGAAGTCTTTGGATTGCGGGTGCCTGCCATCATTCCAAGCGCATTGGAAGTATTTATCAAGTGCAAATACAAATCAATCACCACATTGCCGGGGGTGTGAGCGACGTGTGCAATTAGATGTGCAAATGGACGGTAAAGGCCACTCGACACTGTTGCGTCAGGATTATTTGATTTTGAACTGATCATCTTTTTTTTCTTTTTTAGGCGAGACAATTCAGATTAAAATACCAGTCTGTATTATCATGTGCCAATGATGAAATCTTTCTGAAATCCAGATCTCATTAACGGGCCATGGCTGCGGGCATTACCTGACCGAAACTCGCATTTGTTCCACACTTCATTAGACTGGAATTGTTAAGAGGTTCGCAAAAAAGCGCCACACGCGTCCCCCCGTTATGTTGTACAAAACACGCACCGGTGCGGGATGCTTTCAGACGGCGGAAACAAGCTTACCGCAATGTGAGGTCTCGAGTCGATGCCTTTCAATTTGTTTCCCAGCTATTCTTTGCACTTCGGCGCCGAAGCCGGTGTTTATGCCATCGGTATTTCTTCTGAGGTAATTCGTCATGAATGTGTCGCAGGCTCTTGCAAATCAATTACCTTGGTGGCGTCAGTCTCTCCGAAAGAACGGAAATCAACAGAAGAGAATGCGACTTAAAGGTCGTGAAAGCAAACGAAGATAGCGGGAAAGAAACTAAAAAAAGAAGGGAACGAACACCTCTGATACCCCTCCTCCTAATTCTTTCCTTTTTATCTGACAGCACCGGGCTCTCGTCTGACGGCGAGGTTTACCACATATTTAGTATCTCTCCGAAGAAGCGAGGGAAATGATAAAATAAAACAATAACAGAAACAAATGCGTATAACGCATTAGCCGCTAACTCAGCGCCCTGTCGTCATGGCGACCCATTTCACAGTCCGTTCGTGCATCAAAAAATATCAAATAATAAAAACCATCTGGTGGCACGACTTCTCATCTGCTCGCGGTCTGTCTCACTCACAGACGAGTCCTCTTCTTTTGTGCAAGTGGGCAAACAATCAGGAGTCTCCTTGTTGTCTCCGACCGGTGTCTAACAACGCAACAGAGGAAAGAGACGTTTCTCTGCGCGAATTGTTGTGTGTGCCGTTCAGAAATCCATTTCGCACTTCGCTCACAGCTGTCAAGATTCAGGAGTCCTGAATCGCAATGTCCGCTTCTCTAGGTCTCGAGTGTGAGCGCGCGCTCGTTTGCTCGCTCGTACGCGCACAACATGTGGCAAGCCGTTACACCACTTATTTGTTTAAACTGAGTCCTAACTGAACAGATAACATGGAAATGTTAATAGAATATTGATACCTATTAAATATGCTATAAGTTCATTTCAGATACTAAAATGGCATTGATTAAAAAGATCCCTAATGGAATGACTATTGGGATTTATAACATTTTAATGAAACGAGCAGTGGACAATATTTTAGTTGTTTTGCTGCAGCTCAGTGTAACTGTAGTGGCAGACCTGCAATTTTACTTCTAAAAATTGTCGTACTGGAAAAAGTATATTTGTGGTTAAAAGCATCTTTATGAATAACTGTTGTATATTGCATAATATATCTATGAATTACTTAGTAGCTGTAATGTGACAATCAATAAATACAGGAAAGGTAAAATTAGCAACTTGGCATTAGGAAAATAATGTTACATTATTAAATGCTAGTTAACTCATTTCAAGTGAATCTAAATTGCTAGTGTGAGATCCAATAAAATTGCCTAAACATTTATGAAAGGAAAAAAAAGAATTTACAGCTTAAGCAGAGGTGTTGGGAGTTTTGAGGAGAACATTCCGAAGGGCTTGCCATACTAGCATTTAACAGCTACTGCAGATTGATTGCAATTCTTAGCACTACCTTCGGTGGCTGTAGCGTCCCCTATGTTCACGTTTTCACATACTGACGCTTTGTCTGTGTTGAATTTACATTCTGCGCTGCTTTTAGAAGCTCTGATTCATTAATCAGCGTGCCGAGAACAGAAATTCACACGGACGTTCCTCATCTGAGGAAACTCTTCTCCATCCTGGAGGATCTGCATCACTGTGACGTCAGAAATGTACGTCTTCTCTTCATCTGCATCTTACATCACGCGTGAAACTGTGCCGGGTCACAGCAAAACTTAAGTCTCGAGCAGCAGTGAGAGTGTGGCAATTTGCACGAAGCTTACACTCAAATCAATACAAAAACATGAATGGTTGTATTTTTTTTCTTCTTTTTTTAATAAATGCAGCTACTTTAACAGTGGTAAAAAACGAATACAAGGTAACAATTACATTCTTTAAATTACCATCATTTTAAAACAAAAATCGAATATACACGTGAGCGTTCGATGGAGAGAGAGAGAGAGAGAGAGAGAGAGGGACAGGCACACACAAATCAATTTTCTTTCATCGACTTACAGGCTCTAACGTGGAATAATAAATACCCAGATGAACTAATTAGAATGTCTATTCACACACGAAGAACTACACTCACACTAGGACCGAAAAACGAATCACATGAAACATAATAGTGTATGTTTGTGGCAAAGCCATAAGGTTAAGATTGCATTTTAGTGTTTGAAAGACTCTATGTGTTTCCAACATATTCTTTGGATTTCAAACCAGCATTTGAAATCTGTTTCAAGAACAATCCACATCTTAAATGGGTTCACATTGCCCCCTAGTGCTCAGTAAGGGGATGCCATTTTGTCCTGATGTATTTTGCACGCAATACATCATCAGAAGATAAATTCAATGTCATACTACTGTAGTCGGAAAAAAAAAAAAAACACTTATAAAACTTAATTTTACGCAAAACTATAGCTTGAATGGGTTGGTTATTGTTTTGTATATTTCTTTTAAACTTCTATGTATAAACACTGGCAACTAACCAAACAAATGCTATCACAAAGAATTCCACAATAATACAACAATTTCGAAATAACTCTTATGTGTATTACGTTTCAACATGCAGACATTTGATATCATAAATAGCCTCTCCCCTTTTTCCCATGTAAAAAACTGTGTGGCTTAAGAGGTCAACATAGATTTTCTGTTTGCAGTAAACATTACAGAATTAATGTAGCAATAGCTTAAATAGCATCAGTTTTGAATGCAGTCAAGCATCAAACCATCGCTGACGTGTCCTTTACACAAAATGAGCAGAGAGATGGATCCATGTCTTCATTCCCCATCTCTCTCACCTACTCACTGCTCATCACACATCAGCTCAAAACCTGGAATTCCAATCATGATCCCAGAGCCCTTGAGAGCGGATGAGTCTGAAGGTGACACTGGATTGGCTGTTTGATATATTTTCAAGTGTTAATAAAAAAAAGTGCCTTGTGAAATGTTCAAAGAGCATCAAATGCATTTCAGAGCTCATAGAGACGCAAAGCAAAGCAAGTGTGTGTTCACTGCACAGAATAAAGGAGAACTGTGGCAATGCATTCTAATACAGGCCTGCAACATGAACTGCTATGTTCAGATTATACTGTACATCACACACTGTAAACGCTTGTACTGAGTCTGACTGTGGTTTACCTCACAGACAGAATAAAAAACAAAGTAAATAAACAGAAATTAGAAAAAATTAGAAATTAAAATTAATAACTCTTGAGCAAAGCTCCAACATCTCTATGTCATCACCAAACCTGAAAAATTGATTTAGAATAAAGACAGAGGTTTTTTCAGATATAGACAGGCAGACTGACAGAAGTACAGACAGATGGACGCTTACAATATAAGTTAGGTAGATAGAGAAGTTATGTCCTATTACAGTCAGGTAGTTAGGCAGAAACGCTGACAGGAAGACACACAGACAAACAGAACAACAGACAGTCATGCATAAGCAGTCAGAAAGATACTGGCAATCAGTCAGATAAAAAAACACAGACAACGGGATAGATGGATGAATTGATTGATACGTACCGTGTTTTCTGGACTATAAGCCGCACCTGTATATAAGCCGCATCCGCTCTATTTTTGGAAAAAAAAATTAGATACAGTGTTCCCTCACTACTTCGAGGTTCGACTACTTGATTGACTTCGCAGATTTTTTTTCTTTATTAGGTATGTTCGCGGATTGAATTATTTTATTACATATGCAAAAATTATAAAAGAAGTATATCGATAATCTTCCACGCGGTCCGCTGATGTCATTCTTGAGCCGAGCTTTGTATTTACTACAGGAACAGAACAATTTTGAATTGTAAATGTACATGTATGTAACTAAATAGATCCTTTCCTAATCTGTATTTTAACATGGCAGCAACTTTGCTGATTAAAACTTATAAAAATTATATCTGCTTAGAGCGGCCTTAAACCTTTATTTAAGCAGCATGGTTCAAAACCTGTGAAAAAAGTAGCGGCTTATAGTCCGGAAAATATGGTAGATAGATAGATGGATGAATGGTTGAATGGATATATAGATAGATGAATGGATATTGAGATAGATGGATGGACGGACGGACGGACAGACAGATAGATAGATAGACAGATTAAGGCAGATAGACAGCAAGATAAACAAAGGACTGACAAACAGTCACACAGACAGATCAATCTAAAACATCTGCACTAAAATGTAGATCATGTGTGTGTGTGTGTGTGTGTGTGTGTGTGTGTGTGTGTGTGTGAGGAAGGGGGCTGCTAGGAAAATCTTGCTGAGTGCTTTGATTCTCGCATTTTTCCCTCCCACGCACATTCTTACCCCCTTATTTCCCCAGTCTTCGACCTCGTCATTCCTCTCGCTTTCCCTGGATCTAATACCCCTTTTCTCTCAATATCACTTGAATGACAGCTGTAAGCCTCTTAGGATCTTTCCATGTGATGCTGTGGCTGGATTTTTTTTTTCTCAAAGGAGAGGAAAAAGGAGATTCACTCAGCAGGGACATTCACCTCATTTCCCATTCCGTCTTTTCTCTTCCTCATTTCCCCATCTTTCATTTTTATCTCCATATCATTTTAATTGGCATAACAAATAAGAGATGGGATTTTTCAGAAAGTGCCACAGCTGAGGCCAGCGTATCTTAGAATCGGGATGAAAGTGAAAACAATACAGATGGAAAAGGATAAAATAAAATGGAAAACTATTTTC
Organism: Paedocypris carbunculus; assembly: GCA_028128575.1. NCBI lineage: Eukaryota > Metazoa > Chordata > Actinopteri > Cypriniformes > Paedocypris > Paedocypris carbunculus. The sequence goes on from SOMO01000119.1 coordinate 226,862, forward strand.
TGAACCACTTTTCCATTTCTGGGTCACAGAGAGGTGGAGCCAATCCCTGTAACTCTGGCTTGAAGGTGGAGCACACACTGGATTGCCAACCAATCACAGTGCAGGACAACATACCTATGGACAACTTTCTTCTCCTGCATGTTTCTGGACTGTGGGTGGACACCGGAGACCCGTAGGAAACCCACGCAAACATGGAGAGAACTTGCAAACTGCACTCAGAAAGTCCGCATCCAGACCTCCTTGCTGTGAAGAAGCATCACTACACACTACGCCCATAATTTGGGTCATTCCGTCCATAATTACAAAAAAACATCAGCTATTTTAATGTTTACTCGAAGTTGACTCTAATTATGATTTCAAATTCAGAAGCTTCTGTTATTTTAAACAACAGAGAAAATACCTAATTATAAACCAATACACCGAGACCAGAGAGTGAAGACGTTGAATGAACAAAACACAAGGCAGAATGAACTAATTAAAGCAGTATGATTCTTAATGCTTCTTCTAAGAGTGTAAGAAGAGAAGAGAAGGCTTAAATCTAAGCTGAGGAGCCATTTAGTCTTCTGTTGCAATTTATTTTTACTCTGTAGAAACAGATACAGGAAAATATACGGATGCTTTGCTAATTAAAGCCTTAATTCAGGATTAATAATAGGACTAGTTGCTATAGATTATTCGATTCTATAAATAACATGTCCACTTATTCAGCGTCTATGAGGATTTCTTTTATTCTGTATTACATTTTTGTTTATAAAGAGTCAATTCTAGTTAATAGGATTGGGTCATAGAGTTCCTAAACAAATCCTATTATTACAAAGCCTAATAATTTTTGTTTATGTGAAAAACAAATTTCCGCTTAATTGGGCCAAAAAAAAATAGAAAGTGAAAGAGAATAAAAAAAGAAGCACAAGTCGTCTGTGTATTTCTGTAAAGTCTGTGAACTAGGCGGTGAATGTGTTCCTCCATTCTCAGTTTCATCAGAACAACAGTTTCCAACTCTTGCGGGAACGACTCTAACACACAAAAAGATAATTTTAATTATCAATATAATTATCAAATTTTCAAATAACAAATAATTTTCTGAAATCGTTCCGTTTCTCTTGAGTCAAAATAAGATAGTAATCTATTACCAAATCAGACACACATCACAACAAAATATCTAAACAGTGTGTGTCTCTTGTCTCTTCTGCCAATGTAATAAATTAAGTTGTAAGAAATAGTAGTTATTGATTGTGTAAAATCCTAGAGGTAGGGTTAGGGTAATTGTAATGTAATGATAATTGTAATTGTAATGATAAGGTTAGTGTTACACAATAATTGAGGATGCTTTAAGGAACGTGCTCAACACTCTGTAGTTGTTCTTCTGTGAGGTGTTCACCTCTGTGTAGAGTTAAACTTTGTGTAGTGTTCATATCTGTGTAGTGTTAAACTCTGTGTAGGGTTCTTCTGTGTAGTGTTCATTTCTGTGTAGTGTTAATCCCTGTGAAGGGTTCTTCTGTGTAGTGTTTAACTCTGTGTAGTGTTCTCCTGTGTAGTCATGAGCAGTTCTACATTGACTGGCGCCCTGGGCGAGACTCTCTCTTGCCCCTCAATTATATTAAATCAATGTTTCACGGATACATTTCTTCTCCGCATATGGAACACTTTATTTACAGTCCTTTATTGATGACATGGATACAGAGAATGCTGCTGCATACCTTGTGCCGCTCCTCCACCTTAGTTTTCCACTTTTTTTTTTGTCGCATGACTCCTTCAGTAAACACAAAAAGGGGCGCACAGATAATTATTTTTTGTCTCGCGACGCTCATGTCGCCCCCCATGTGACATGAAAAAATGCCGCCCTGGGATGCTGCCCCGTTCACCCATGCCTAAAATGTATAGAGTTTTTATACTCAGTATATAGTTCTTCTGTGTAGTGTTCAACTCTGTGTAGTGTTCAACTCTGTGTAGTGTTCTTTATTCATCACCCCACACACCCAAGATTATTAGAAATATAACAACTTCTATATTCAGAGGAAGTGTACAGATGTGGTCCAGCAGTAGGAAGTTGGACCTGCCACCCAGGTGTTGGAGGTTTGAATCCCAGTCGGGAAGGTTTCACAACTGAGTGTCACTGGGTAAGAGCCCTCACAGCTTAAGGCTGCCCACTGCTCCGGGCTTGTGTGTGTTCACATCACGGTGTGTGTGTATGTGTGTGTGTGTGCGCGCACAATTCTGTTTCCTAATTGGCATAATAAATAAAATTTGTTTTACAGAGTGACTTCTGAATATGAAGCCTGCTGGTCTGTCTTCACTTGTGACCTGAGTGTGATTTTGGACAGACAGGCTGTTCTAATTGGCTGACAGGAGACAGAATGTCTTTTTTATGAAGAGATTTTAATTAGGAGCCCCAGGCGATGGTCAGCAGCGTGAACTGCAGTCTCACAGCATTTTCATTGGGCAATTAATTATCACATTCGGTTTGATTAGCGAAAACCGCTTTCAGCAAAACGCCTTTGAAATCAGGTGCAACTTTGCTTTGACAGATGCTAACACACACAAAATCCAGTCAGCGAACACTTTCTCCTCACTTCTTCAGCAGTGTCCCCAAGGCTTGTCATTCTCTCCCACGTCAGGGTGAAGTTAGGGAACACAACTGGCGATGAGAACTCACTGGAGAAATCACAAGCTCTGCGATTATTGCACATCAGCTGACGACACCCCAGATGCTTGTCACACCTGCCAAAGGAACTAATCTAGAACCCAAATGAGATTCTTGCTGGGCCCGAGAGTCCAAATCATTACTGAGTTACTGATGAATCATTAAAAAGCAATCACCAGACTGAAAGAATGATGCGCAGATGAATCATTTGTCATTTCAAGCTGACATGATGCTGCACTGAAGCATCAGCAGAGGGCAGCAGCAGCACGATGCAACTCATGGAGGTCCTGAACATCTGCTTCTCTTTCCTCTCTCTCTGGACGTCCTAATCCACTGGAAGCTCTGTTTGTGGGAGATAGTCACGCTTTGAGTAAAACTATCAGGAGTGAGGCTGGGAGAAGGGAGAGTCAGGAAGAGGAGAGCAAGAGAGAGCTTGTGAGATTAAAGATGGAGTTGCTCTCCTTAAGGACATGGATGAGACTGTGCGTCTGCGCTCTGGTACTGCTGGCTCTGGAAGCTTTGATCTGGTCTGGACTCACTGTTCTATCCCATCCATTCTCTCTCTCTCTCTCTCTCTCTCTCTCTCTCTCTCTCTCATATGTGTCTCTCACATTTTCTCTCTCTTTCTCACATTTTACACAATTAGTAGCTGTACACTCCATTCCAGGACTAGCCATTCCACACAACCTTCTGTCTTGTGTACGATAATTGACGGAAATCTTCTAAAAAAACGTCTGAATAAAATATGTTTTTTTTCTCTAACAATGTTGATCGTCAGCATTAAACAAAATCCAAACAGGATAGTGTATGTTAGAATTAGCAAGGCGTACTGACGTTGCTAAGCAGTTTACACAAAATGCTAAAATTTAAGGCATGGAGACTTTGCTATTTCAAATAACTTTAGAATTCACAAAGTAGAAGACACAATTACAATCAATTACTGTAAATCGCACTGAAAAACACAAATCATGTGTTTATTTATAGGAATTGAATCACCTTCTTTGGACAAATCTATTATAGTATTAAAAATGCAAACAGGGTGAGGAAGGAAGGGATTTGCTGAAGTGATGATGATTATAGCCAGAGCTTTAACATTAAAGAGATGGCATGACAGAATGAGGCTTCTGATTGGCTGGAAGAACAGGCAGGACAAACATGATGCTCTCACGCACACAAAGCACATGGCACCAAACTGCTGAGAATAAGCAGATTAAATACACAGGACTTCCTGGAACATGCATGCGAAGGTCTCCACTGACATCCCGTATCCACCAGCCTGACCTGGTTATGTAACCCACCAATGTTTCAGTTACCACACTGTCACAACACTGCCACTAGTCCCAAATCAACAGCACACACTCTGGTTCCAACTCAGAATATTCTGTTTCCAGAAATGCAGTTTTTCTTTTTACTACAAGTCAAAATGTAATTTAGCTTCCAGTTCTTCTCTCCAAGCGTGGCATTTAATTAAAATGTTTTACCAGGTTATATTGGGTGCTTCACGTTTAAACGATATCAAAAGAACTTTTCTGAGACTGCGGTATTCTCGATGTTCCTCGGGATCTTAAAATTGTCTCCACATATTTGCTTCAGACAGATAAAACACCCAAAGAGGATTGAGAGAAGCCATCAATTCTCACAGACAGGAAGGTTTAGAGCATCAAAACAGATAGTCTGTCAGACACTCGCTTGATAAATCTGAATTCTCTCCAGATGTAATGCAAGATTCCTCTGTCACTTTCTTAAGCGCTGCAGCTTCAGGCAAAATAAATGACGCTAGCAAACGCTGGTACTGGTGTCTCGAGTAAGCGCTGAAACTAAAACCCTTTAAATTACCTTTCAAACTGGGAAGATAAAGACCTATTATCAATTTTTCTAAATCACAGATGCATGTGAAACTTAAAAAAAAAAACATTTTAAAATTGACAGACCAGGTTAATAAAAGGAGTTGCAGGTTGCCTTTTTTCCTTCTTCTTTTTGTAAAAAAGCAAAACAAAACAATAAAAAAATGCTGCCTCATTTCTAGATTTTGCAAAAACTATATTTTACTAAAACATTTCAAGTTAACTTTACTTAACATAATGAAGTAGATAAACATTTTCTCATCTCAAATTACAGTCAATGAATGAAACTAGTTAAGTGAGTATATACAGTTGATAGGTTATAATATTGTAACATACTGTATATAACATATAATAATATTGTGTCGTTCATGAAGTATTCTTTCATTTTGAAACTACGGTACTTTTAAAAAGACGCAAGAGTCACTTCAGATAATATTTTGATCATGTTGACTGATTCCAGATCAGTCAAATATGTTTATGTGACAGAAAGCGTTATTCTGATGAAACCGGTCACCTCTGTGTTTACAGAATATACAGCAGTACATGGGTGACTTACTGTATTGTTCTTTCTCTCACCAATCTCTAACCCTAACCCTAACCCTTTCTCTCACAATTTTTGGCATATGTACCACATTCATGTCACAATTATATAAAATACATTCCCAACAAGTCAACAAAACGCATAGTATGCATAACAATGTTAACAAAGTAGTCAAATCAGGTTTGACACTGAAGTGAACAATTCAAACAACAGCCAAGCCTCCAAAAACCAGTGCAACACAAAAGCAAGCATATCTATAAATCCATTGGCTTTGATTTAATTTGTGTTAGTTGCACTTTTCAGGAAGGAAAAACCCCTGCGCTGTTTTTTTTTTCTTTTTTGTCATTGCGCAGCATCTGCAGTGGTGTGTAAGTATGACTCAGGTTCTCTCAGCAGGTGCAGGATGGGAATTGTTAGGAGGACACCTTGCTGTGAGGATGGGGTGTTCACAGCTTGTTCATCAAGGTGTTTTTCACTGAGCCAGCCAGTGTTCCCCCTCTACTTCTAATGTAATTTATCTATCTTTTACTCTGTCCTTGTTTTCTCTCCTTGCCTTTTTTCTTGCATCTCTGTGTTTCGTTCCCTCTCTATATATATTCCTCCACAGAGCATTGTTGGCCATCTGCATTCATCTTCATTACGGCATATTAATAGTTTCTGGGACAACACATAAAAGGTGTTGCAGCTATTGAAGGTTGATGGGGATTTACTAATAAATTAGTTCACACAGAATATGATTGGCTTCCGATTTTCATTCGTATTATTTACCATATTTGAAATAAACTTTACTTTCATGCATAAGTCAAATTGAATGTCTTTTAGCTGAGTGATTCTGTATTAGTGATTCTATCAACACCCATCAAGACCCTCAGCTTCATATAAAACGATTTTCATTGGATGCCTGCGACTCTGAGTTTACATGTTTATGAGTAGCAACTCACTTCAGAGTTTCCCCTTTCCTGTTGGCTTTCTCACAAAAGCCATAATTTATTTCTCTGCAAGTGTCTCTGTTTCCTTTTCCTTCAGCCTTAGCTCGTTTCTCTGAAAGGGTTTGGCGAGAATTCAGAGGCTTCATCTTCTCTGTAATTGGCCTAAAAAATGGTGCTTGTGAGTCTGAGTGTGAAAGAGGGAGAGAGGAAGAGATTTAGAGTGAGGGAAGAGGGCTTCCAGAAAAAAAAGAGGGAGAAATAAAGTGAGAGCGACGGATAGAGGTTAAATAAAGAGAATGAAAAGAGAGTGAAAATGTATGAGAGATAGAGAGAAGAAAGATAGAAACATAAACATGTAAAAAGGATGCGGAATTAGAGCTAGAAAGGAGGACAGGAATACAGAAGAAGGAAGTGAAAAAAGAGAGAGGAATAAAGGGAGAGAAGGAGAGAGTGAAAGGTAAAACAGTAAAAGAGGACAGTGAGAGAAAGGGAGAGATGAGAGAGCTAGGATAGAGAGACAGAATTAGAGAGAGAATGTAGATATGCAGAAAAGTCAGCCTTGAGAGAAAGGAAGAAATGAATACAGAGGGAGAAAGTGAGAAAACATGAGATAGAGGTTTGCATATGTGTGAGAGGAAGAGAGAGAGAGAGAGAGAGAGAGAAGTGAAGAGGGGGATAAAAAAGAGAGTGAGAGGAGTTGCTTTAAATCTGGGTAGAAGTGACTAGCATTTATTCCCCTACTTGACTCTATATAAGCAGATGAGAGATGTTAATTAAAATTGCTTAAATTATATATTTCTCTCACATTCAAAGGAAACTCAGGGATGTGCAGTAATTGGCCAGCCCTCTAAAGCTTTGAAGTAAAATTGCTTGGGCAATGTCGGATGAAAACTGGATTATGATTTGTCAGGATATTCCTTTCTGTGTCTTTTATTTTCTCTTTTCCCCAACTTGCTCTTTTTAAGATGGCACTTGTCTCTTTACCATCCACTTTTTTTTTCTCTGGCTACTCTCAGCGATTAACAGCGGGAGAGGAATTCCACTTCTCAATCAACTGGATGAAGATGAGAACCACAGTGAGAGAGAATTGAACACAAAGATATTTCTTATACATGCACCGTGAAGGTTTATGACAGGGATGCCCAACATGTGGCCCATGGGCCATATCCAGCCGGTGAAGGGGTTAAATTTTACCCGCTCTTTTATTTCTGTATTCAGATGCCTAGTTAGTGGTTTTAGTTCATTTGGGGCTAGGGATTATGACTATACACTAGTATTAGAATAATTGTTAAATTATTCTGCAATCTTCAGACGACCGGGAAGGATACATTTAGGCAAAAAATTTCCAAATTAGCAAAAAAAAGAACTGAAATTGGCTACGGCATTTATGAGCGTGTGAGTGTGTGTATGTTTGGGTGTGTTTGTGTGTGTGTGTGTCGCATTCCCACAATCTAAGACTCGATGTGGCAAATCTGAACACAAATATTCAGAAACTTGTTTTGAAAAACATCTGCAGATACAGATTTACTTTAATACACATTGAAAAAATATTCACATTTAATTTTCAAATACATTGTGGTCAGCAGAATTCTGCAAATTATGAAAGGTTGGGCACCACTGCATTTATATTGAGGCTTTGATAAATGTCCTTTCATTCGATCCATATGGTTGTTGCACAACCAAATAAATAATATGGATTGATACTTCTCAATGCATGTCTTGTGATGCCATCTGCACTCTAAAATAAAAAAAATAAATTCAGCAACGTCTGCAATAATTCACGGAATTCACATTTGCCTTAGTTTGACAAAAAAACATCCAGGAGGTCAAGCCGATCATATCCTAAAGTAACTTTTTGGCTTACGCTTTCAGACTTTCAGCTTCAAATGATGGTCTGCCATTATGTAAATCAAAATACATTCAGATTTATGATCTGATTAAATTAATGATGGGTATTCCGAGGACACGGAGAGTTGTGCCCTCAGCGTATATACACGTCTGGCTTTGGACGTGAAGTGATGTAATGATTTATACACACTTTGGCTGGTGGTTAGCGGATAAGACAGAAGAGTGTTGACAGCCTGAATCACCTCATCATGTCTTTAAGGGCATCATACACAGGTAACAGGAAGTGACTGAGACAGGGGGAGGATGGAGAATCATCCAGTGAAAGCCCTTGAGAAAATCTCTGCCCGCGCTGTGGCAGCTGGCGCTCACCCACGCGCTTGTGTCGGGCTCCCAGCGTCTAGTGGCTTATTTGCATTTTTTCAATCGAATCTGAATATCTGGTATTAGAATCTATATTCACAGGGCCTGACAGTGTGTCTGTCCGACAATGGCTTTCCTGGTGCGTATGAGAGGTGTCCTTTCTTTAATAGAGTGAGGCGGCGGGGGCTGGGCGGTCTCTAATGGATCTAAGAGGTTATCAGATATCAGGCACAACACATGAAGGGCAAAAGGAGCACAATTAAGGAGAGCGTCCTGCCTTAAAGGCGACTTCCAGCATTTGTCCTGCTAACACACTTTCCATTTGCCTTCTCAAAATCTGAAATCGAAAAACATTTCATGTACATGTATTTGAGGGAATATAAGCACCTTGTGGATGTAAGCACTTCTATTTCCATGTATTTTGATTGCTCCTGACTTGAATTTTGTGGGGAAAAGGAGAGCACAAATTTTGGATGCATATTTGTAAAATTCAAATATAGGCACCTTCCAAGTTTATGAGCATCTACAATGAGGAAAAATCTGTGCTTATATTTGCATAAATACGGTAGATTTTCTATTAAGGCTTTTAATTTGACGCATTAAAGCTTAATGGACTAAGAATTTGAACCTGCAACATTTTTGTTACACGTTCAGCTGCTTACCAATAGGCCATAACTTAATTAGTACGCGGTTTTGGTAGTTGATGATTAAAAGTTGGATGGATTGGACGGAAGTAAACCACGAGATGTTGTGCAACACAAGATTAATTCCTCAAACTCATCGTTTAATAGCCTCTTTACGTTTGCAGAGTAAATTGCGGTATTAAATTTCAGGATCTTGGCAGATGTTTTGACATCGGCTTTGTACGGTCATGACGACCTCGCCGGATGCTCACTGTCCCTGTTTTGTGACTTGCACAGACACTCCATTCACATTACGTCCGAGGCAGCTTATGTAATAGTCCTGTTAACAAGGAGATGGAAGGGATATTGAATATGAAACGCTGGGCTTTCTGCAAGCAGCTCAGATCAGCACAAACATCCCCACACACAGACAGATTAGGCTCACAGAAAGTCTCCGCGCTAGGCATTACTCTGGAATTAATTTCACCTCTGCACTCAGAACCAAAGGTGAGTTATTACAACGTTTAAGAGCCTCATATGAATCCCTCTGAGGTTGACTGAGGCATTATGGGTTGTATATTTCTACTTAATCCGTTTGACCGTGTTTGCTCATCCATATGAGCTCAAGCAACCATCCATTTTCTGAACCACTTTTCCATTTCTGGATCACAGGGAGCTTGAACTTGAGCTTGAACTTGAACTTGACTATTAAAGTCTCTTGACTCCTACTATGAGGTGACATCGCTAGCCACTACGCCACCATGTACCACAAAACAGTTATGTTTTGTTAAACATAAATGTAAAGTTGCCAAAAATCGCTTGTCAAAATCCCTATTAAAGGCCGTTAATTTCATATCTGTATATTCGTTTTTTACATTTATGTGATTGAAGGTAAATTAAATCCCGAAGCCAACTCAATTGATGTATCCACCTACCAATCTAGAAACCACTGACTTTGAACACTTACTACAATAAAAGCTGAATCCTTGTCAACTTTTAGATGTAGTTACCTAATTATTTTCCTGATTGGGTCATTACAGGTTTTAAAATCGCCTCCTAAGCACAGTTAAACATCGAACCTCACTTTCACAGGACAATAGCAACGGTTCCTTTGAAAAACGCTTACTCGGCACAAACGCTAATTACCAATAATTGACTTTTAACCGTTTATTAACCGTGCAGACCCTCAATTAAAACAAAGACTCGTGTTTTTCTCTAATACAACTGAGCTGCTTAAAAAGCACTTACCGCTTGCGACAAGCTGTGATGTATCAGCTCGCCGTGTTTAGCAAGTGTCTGTAGCCTGTTGTTGAAACTGTGAAATGTGTATGCAAAGTGAACATACACACACGTGTGCGTGCGGAGCAGTGTTTAGCCTTAAGTTGAGGTGCTTCAATTGTACCAGACAGTTGTGATTCTACGGCCTTCTAGTTGCATGTCTCTAACTATTAGACTATTACTGTAGAACATTTAGTTTTGTTACTGTTGAGAAATCCAGGAAAACCCATTGCAGATGCAAATCTTCTTTACAAAAAGAAATTACAGATTTCTCAAACATCTTGAAGTAAAATCCTTTGTTTTAGATCATTAAAAAGTCACTGGATTTGTAAGACAAACACAAAATAATCGTATACTTACAAAACACACACATACATGAAAGAGAGAGAGAGAGAGAGAGAGAGAGAGAGAGAGAGAGAGAGAGAGAGAGANGAAGAAAAATCATTTTTATTGATACATTGTTTTATTTATATACAATGTTTACGTCTACTTGAAAAAAAAACAATACGCAGAATTGTCACTGACAAATGTTTTCAATTTGCCAGCAAAACAAAAAAGATGAAACGTATGAAATGTCCAGACATCATAGATTCATTCCTCATACGCTCTTTCTCCATTATGACACTTTGTCCTGTAACCAATGGGCAAAAACGTTCTCCTTCTTTGGAGGATACAACCCCAAAGCATTTCTCTTAATTCTATTACATAATGCCACTAAAATGTTATAAATCTAAGATAAACCGAGGTGATCTGAAATTCGGCAACAGTCGCGTGTAGCTTCAGCCTGTTTGGGAACATCCTGTATATAAAACAGTCGGGCACCATGGCGAGGTTTCCAAGTGGCGTTTAGTCAAGCTTGTGCTCGATTAGACAGATGTGAACTTCTCATCTAAAGCCACATTACTGTTAAACCTCAACACAATCTCAGCAAATTACATCCACTCCCACAAACGCTCTGACGTGCTGCGCTATTGTGAAGATTAATATTCCGCAGTGACGCTGACCAGACTAGTAATAGTCTTGCTTTCCAACCACTTTCACACTCTTCAATCCCGCTTGTGTCATGCTTGAGTGTGTGTGATGTTAATGCCTTTAAACAAAGATGTTCTGTCGCCTTTATTTTCCCTCCCTGGCTTAGTGTTCTGGCTTGAAAAACATGTTTCGATAACTGCCTCCATTTATTCATATACTTTAATTAACACCCATGCGTTTGGCAGCGGCATTCATCTACAGGCGATACACACAGCACTCACTGTGTGTGTTTTTTCTTCACCATCTTCAACAACTGCATGATTATTTTGCCACATAACTGCAACTTGCACATATTAATATATAAAACCCATAAGAAATTTAAGAATTGCTTTTTCACTACTGTTCTTCTTATTGTTTCTTGTTTATAAGTTCAATACTCTTTTTGTGAACAGAGAAAAAGATTTAATAATTTTTCTCAAGAATGTTAAGAAAAATTTAAAACAAATGTAAACATAATCAAGTAGTTTAACACACTTGTCACACAAGGAAAGCTTGATAGTTTGCTTACTTTGGTCTGGAATAAACCTTTATATTGAATAAATCATTATTTTGGAGAAGTTAACTTTCACACTTCTATTATTTGCAAAAATGGTTGTGTGCATCTTCTCTGTGAGGTGTGAAATTTGGCATCTGCCCGGATTTCCGCAAGGCATTTGACTTTAACATGTAAACGTGTTCTCAAAAACAACTCCAAAGACCAAAGCCTGCTCCTCTCAAAAGATTAAGTGGCTTTGGATCTGACCAATATCAGTTTGGGGTCACACCTTGACTGAAGCACAGTGCATCGGATTCTCTGGTGCACCACAGTTTGATTTCTGCAGAGAAAAGATCCAGACCAAAACAGAAATTTCCTTAAAAGTTAACCAAACATTACATCACTCTTAGTGAGCAAAACTGAGATAGAATCTATGGTATATTAAAATGTAGAGGCTCTGCATATTCAAAAGCAAGACATGAGGGGTTTTTAATAATGTGTTGATTTTAGCACAGATTACTTTTTATCTATATATTATTCGTCTTCCTCTTCCTTTCTTTCTTTTTTATTTCGTTCTTTCTTTCTTTTTTTCATTCTTTCAGTCTTTCTTTCACTCTCAGATCATTGAATATTTTCAGTTTATTAGTTTGCAGATCTAAAACCTATAAAAGCATAGTATAGAAGCTGTACATTTTCAAGAATTTTAGTTTTGAAAGAAGTTCAAACCAGGACAGCTAAAGCCACTATTTAAATTATGCAGCAATGTAAAATTTCTAGAAGAAAACAACTAAAAAACAATACATATTTACGGTTAAAGTTCGCCAAAGCATGAACCCATAATTAGGTATAAGTATTAATAATTTAATACACAAGGGGTTTTTACACAATGACCCAAATGAGAAAACCTCAAAAAGCATGACTGAATTCACACACCTTTGTTTCAAGACTTCAATGTGGTTTCAAACAAAAGCTTTGTTCATTACAGCACTGCAGGCAAACATAATGGATAGAGAAGAACTTGAAGACAAGCTTTGAGCTCAGCTTTGTGTGCGAAAGAAGAGACTGATTTATTAGATGTTTGACTGAACCATTTCAACAGACAAGCGATAAAAGTATCATAAAGCAACAGCTGTGCCATAATGGCCAATATAGAAAGTATCTGTTTTGTCATCCGATGGTCTCCGATGACAAAGTGTTTTCCAAGACACAATGAGAACTCGTGAATTATGAGACCTAAAAGTTTGCAAAACGAAGGCTTTACACTTACTGCTGACAATTACACTTTAAGCTTCACCCTGGTACCACCCCTGGTACGTTCACACTTTAGGTTAAAAGTCTCTGAGAAAAAGCAAGAAGTTTAAAGTTGCTGAATTAAGTTAAGGACACACTTTGCTTTTTATATTTCAGAGCTGGATAGTTTGTCTTGTTCAATGTCTGCCTTTACAATACAGAGACAGAAGTGTTGAGCATCTCAACACATGACTTAACTGGTTCCTCTCTTCAATTTGCGTCAGTGTTTCGCTGAAGTTGTTTGGGAAGATGAAATCCTCGTTCTCCCTTTAAAGATCCATCCTGATAACGGATACATCATACACAGTAAAGGCTGCAAAAGGCTAAGCCTTTCCCCATCTGTAAGATTAGGACTCAAAAGATCTCTCATATTTTCCCTACTTTGTTTAATGCCTTGCAGGAAATTTAAATAGGGGGAAAGTCGTGAAGATGTGAATGAAGGATTAGAGCGTGCAGATGCTGGTAAAACCTAAGGCTTAATATTCTCAGTAAAACCAGCGATATTGTTCAGTACCCAACAGCATCTACACTTTATCGCAGTAAAATCATTTGTTTAATCTGATCTTTACTAGCAAAGCGATGTCCTCAGACTGGCAGGTTTGATTAGTCACCACTACCAATAAATATACTTTGAGACCAGAAGCATTAAAATAATAATGCAATTTACTTTTTGAAAATTATTGATTGGCTAAAAGTGGGCAACACTGTCGCCTCAAAGTTGGAGACTCATGCTCGAGAACGCGTTCAGATATCAAAGTTCTAAAGGCATTCTCCCACAGAGGCAGCACTCAGGCCCAGGGTTTCTGGGATTGGTTCTAGCTCCCTGTGACCAAAAAAGGAAAAAAGAGGTTCTGAAAAAATATGTATGGATTAAGAAGAAAAGAGAAATTTCATTTTACAGTTTGAGAGAATTCAGCTTAAGCAATTGCTTCAACTTGATTTGATTTTTGCTACTTAAAATCACATACGTAATTTATTACATTAGAAAACTCACATAAATGTAAATAAAATATATAAAAAAAAATGTGTAAAAAAAAATTAAAGTGTAAGTTGTTCAAACTTGGTCTGACAAATCAAAATATTTATAATGTTTGAGACATTTGACCTAATTAACAAGGAAATGACAAACATTATTTCTTCTTTGCCACTACAAAGGGGGGAAAAAAACATATTTTGATTTGATGTAACGGCAAAGGGGATTACAGAACATATCCTGTTATGGGTTTGGGCAATGATGAATAGAGCAGAGACAGAAGAGACAGACAGAAAGAGAGATAAGACACTGGGTGAGACAGAACTGGGCCAGTTGGGTCGGGCTGAGCATTGCAAACACATGGGAAAACAGCAGAGGAGGTTTGTTCGAGTTTGTCAGAGGTCAGGGAGACCTTTGCAGGAAGTAATTGCTTGGGAAGGCAATGGAAGGTTAAAGTTGTGCTTTTTTCATACAGGGAAACACACAGATTCTATAAATACTGTAGCTAATGTATAATAGGAATAATCACAATTAGAGTTTATTTTAATACATGCAAGAAAAACAATTCCATTTGAATGTAGATGATGAATCAGAGTGCGAGCAATTTGATCTGTGTGTTATGTTCACTGATTGTAGCATAATTGAAAACAATCGACAAGATTGCAAACAAATCGCAATCACAATGTGTGTTTGGAAAGTTGTGTGACATACTCGTGTCCACATTGGACGCTTGATAATCAGCCGTTAAGTGATTGAGACCTTGCTGGCATCATTTTTTGACCAAGTACATGTTCTAGATGCTTCTACGGCATGTCTTAGTAAGACTGTCTGATAACATTTGACCGCTTGACTGATTACGTGAACAGTTAAATTATTGAGGTTGCACTTAAATAGGTGCCAATTTCTGAAAGATCATGCAATCAGACCAAAATAAAACAGTCACAGCAAAATTCTATCCCACGAGGGACATTAAAAACCTATTAAGGCTACATATTCATACAATCAATGCAAATCAAACAGCAATTTGCATCAAGATTATAAACAAGGCTTGTGCGTTATCAAATATCTCAAGTGAGTTGCTGTGTTCATCTCCACTTAAACTAAAGTGTGCGTCTCTGTCAAACAGGATAGTGCTACATAAGACAGACGCATCCTTTCTTAGATTGAGATGTATAAGAATTTCTATTAAGAGCGTTTTATGAGTATCAAAGCCACTTCAAGTGTCCGACAATAACTATAACAAGTTTTAATGATCATGAATTCTAAAGAGTTCCATTGAAGTCAAAAACACTAATAGCAAGAAAAACGCTGCATGAAAATGTTGAGCGTAATTTCACAGCTGATAAGCAAATCACTGTAAGCCAATCAGAATCCACAGTTTAAAAACAGTAAAAGTGACACACCGTCTGCATGGCTACAGCACACACATAAACATCAATAGAGGTGATAATTTTAATAGCTTTTGATACAATTTCGAGTAAATTAAGTGAGAAACCTGGTCACGATAGTCTAAAACTGTACGTCCTATCACAACGCTAAGCATGTTTTCTGAAAATACCCAATTTTACAAAAAAATTTTGGCTTTGTATAACCAGTGTTGGGAGTAACATGTTACAAAAGTATTATATTAAAATATATTAGTGCTTATTTTTGCTGAAACGCATTAGTAATTATATTTTGCTGTAAAAACAAATATTTTGCTGTAAAAACATGTTACAAAAGTATTATATTAAATATATATTAGTGCTTATTTTTGCTGTAACGCATTAGTAATTATACTTTGCTGTAACGGATTAGTAACATATTAATTGTATTTTCTTGAATATTTTACTCATTACATGTAAGAACCGCTTGTGTTACATCAAAATTTTCACCCTCAAGACAATAAATCAAAAATGTAATATTTCCTGTTAATACACGCAGGGTTGTATTTACTGTAGTAACGCTCTGAGCTCGAGGTCCGCATCTATTGGCTTTGCCTGGTTTGCCCACCGTAACTGCGAATTGCGTAAACATGGCAGGAGAAAGGACATTCGCAAGATTGTCTTATGCGCACTATTTCAGTTTTGTAAGAGACAAAGACAAGAATATTGTAATGAAATGCAAAATTATTATTGACATAAAAAATAGCACTAGCAATTAAAAAAAAAAAAAAAAAAACACCTGGAACGATGCTCGGACGATCTGACCGCTCAACCTGGGAAGAGAAACAACAATGACAATGTCCTCTGCACTTTATGGTCAGAATGCATGACAGTATTGTGTGGTAAGTTCAAATAAAAAATGAATAAAACAGCATTGAAGTTTACATAGTCCTGTTGTGTCTAATATAAATATACACAAGCTATTCACAGAAATTGCCAGAAAATTGCTTTAAGTCTTCCATACTATATTGTTATTGATAGCATGTATACACCACAGTCATTAGGCTACAAAACATTTTCTTCTACTGAATGTGAAAGAAAATACATGAAAACGATACATTTTGTTATTTTAGTATGTTAATTTCTACTTCTGTAGTTATTTTGGTGAAAGTAACTTAAAATTAATACAGAAGTAATGTAACATTACAATTCTGGGACAGTAATATTGTATTGTACTGTTTAGCAAACAGTAAAAAGTTGTATATGTATTACCATTTCGAAGTAACTTGCACAACACTGATAACACGCTTATGTAAGAGATTAGATGACATGAGTATAAACAACAAAAAAACAGATAAAATTGATGGTTTCACTGAGAGGCTCCACTGAAACAAATGGAGTCCAAACTTAAACTGCAATCGCTCAAAAAATCTCTAGAATATAAAGTATTTTAAACAACTGTTCTACTATAAACAATACAGAAACAAGGAACGCTGAGACAGCATCAAGAAAAAAGGACAGACGAATGATAGCTAAAAAAAATATTCCAGTGCATGGTCATTTGGGAAAAAAAGGGCAAGTAAAAGGAAAAAGTTGGGAACAATAAACTTTGAAAACGAGAAGATGAATGGAGGACACACTTTTAGGAAGTGGAACAATAATTCTACAATGAACGATGACTAAATGAAGGAACGATGAGGAAATAAGACAAATTTGAGGTAACATAAAGATGAGAAGATCAAAAAGGAAAGTACAGAAGATGACACCGTAACGCATGCTTGGTAAGTTGAGCGGCGATTCTATGACAAACCATGGGGGACTAGTTAAGAAGAGCGAATTCAACTAAATTAGCTGTTGTAAGAGTTTCCATTTCGAGTGAAACTGCAACGTCGTATATTTACAATTCATTAGTCTTGACTGCAAAAGAACATGCAGTACATCACTGCCAATTGCCAAGACTTCAGCAGGGACGTTCATATCTACATCTGGAAAAAATGCTCAACTCCATCAACCGTTAAATTGCTCCTGGCTTTATCAGAGAAAAAAAGCGATGAGAAATAAAATCCCACTTCCCAATACAAAAAAAAAAGCTTAGCCGGAATGTGCTGATTTCACCCGTGTGTCTCCTGCTTCTGTTTACGGGTAATAAGCAGGTTTATCAAGACTGAAGAAGCAGCAGAACCAAGACCGCTTCTGTCTCTACCTGTCTATTCCACCATTACAGAAAGACAACCACCCGTCCTGACACACACGCTGTGTGCCTGTCTGCCTCTTTAAGCAAACCTCCCCTCAGGTCCCGCTCATTTCACATGCTGTATTTGCAGAGTGCCATGAGACTGGAAATACACCGAGATAAAGCGAAACTGCAGTGATGTCGAGAAAAAAAAAGACAGAAAAAAGGGGGGGTCTTTGGGAGGAAGACACCAGATGAATAAAGTGACAGAGGAAGGAGAGAGATGAGTAGAGAAAAAGATAAGACCGGGAAAGTCTCTCTGTTTGCATGTTTTTTTTTTCTCCCCCTTCACCGAACCTGAAGCACTGAGAGCACAAGGACAGCACGGAACTGAACGCTGAACCAATAAAAGTGGTACAACCCTAATCCGCTAAAAGTGATTGTGTACATAAAGATGTGTGTACAGGAAAGTGGTGGAAGGGTGGGGGTGAGAGACAGCACAGTAGGGCGACAGAAAGAGAGAGGGAGAGAGAGGGATGAGGTGGACGAAGGAGTGTGCACGAGTGCATGAACGGATTTGGCGGTGATAACTGACTTAGAACACATGACTGCAATGTTCTTCCCGAGGTGACTGAAAACTGTCACTAGCGGAGGCTCCTGCTCACCCCCTCCTCCCTCCCTCCCTCTCTCTCTTTCGTCTCTCTCTCTCTTTCCTTTTCCACTCCACACATCAAGGACAGACACAGCAGAGTGGAGGCAGACCGTCAATTCTCTCTCGTCCTCCTCTTTTTCTCTCCCATCATCTTTCTGTTTTCTCTCCTCTCTTGTTCTCATTCATCATTCTTGTTCGTCTTCCACTCTTTTCCACTCACTCGCTCTTCCCTTCTCTCGATCGCTCTCCCTCCCTCAGTTGTTCTCTCATGAATGTCACCTTTACTGGTTGTAGCCGCTGGATTTGCGCACACACCCACACACACGTACGCTCGTTGGCTTTGGAGTGGGGGGGTTTAATGTAGAGCTGATAGCGTGTGCCAGAAGAGGCAGAAGGGAAATTTCTCGGAGTGCAGTCTTCTTTTGCAATCCCCTGTCCTGCGACTCAGGGCTTTATTCGTCCCAGCAGCTAAATCAGAAGTGCCTCTGGACGTGGGAGCACTGGATTACCACTCCAGATTATTGTTTTTTTTTTCCTCTAGCACAACTAAAGTTAGCCATAGGAGAGGCAGACTGACCATCTGCCTGTTTGCTGGTACGGGATCGGTTTCTGGTTTAAGCCGAATGATTCTGCTGATGGTGGACAAGGAACTTTCGGCGTGGATTGCTCGCGTGCTGGTGAGAAAGCTCATGGTATCTCTGTGCTAAACTTTAGCCTTGTCAGTGTTTTCGTCTTCGGGACAAGCGACGACAGGAGGGGAAGGAAGAGCAATCGAAAGAGGGCAACTATGTATGCATTGTCGTGATGATGACTTGGTCACACGCTCTCAGTGTTTTTTTATGGAAATGTGACAGCTTTGATTTATGCTTTATGGATTTTTTATGGTGTCATTATGCATTTACTGACACAACTTTAATGAAGGACAAGCTATGGACAGGTTGTGAGTGTACCAGAACTTAACCTATTCCGTATCTAGCCAATTACACGAGCGAGGAACCCGTTCAAACTCTCAGGTTCACCGTGTGAGGTTCAACTCTGACGTCTGTCTCTTTGGGGTACTGGTAAAAAACCAAAGCCAGTGCATTCAGAGAGGGTCTACTAAGCAAAAAGAGACCCCCCTCCCAAAGGTGAGAGGGGGGGGAAGATGGCAGCACTTGCCAGTTCTCTCATCAGACAAAAACGGGCAGTCAAGGACGACCAAGCCAACCGGCCAGTAGCCAACAAGCGCAAACCATGCCCCAAAAGCAACAAGTCTCTTTGCCAGAAACAAATTCTAGTTCTCATATCAAAAGTTCGATTATGTGGCGGTCGAAGAGGAAGAACCGAAAAAAGACCGGGTAAGTCAAGCCGTTTCTTTATCCTTCCTTTACATTCTTGAAAAATGTATGCTTGTGATTACATTTTAAAGTTTACGATTAACAGTGCTGTTTTTACAAAGCGGGCGACTAGCTGTAGTCTACGCAACTGTAAAAAAATCAGTCTGAAGAAAAGTTTCACAAAGGCCATAAATATGGAGAACCAATAACCTCATTACAGTGCAGAGTTATGGGATTTATTCAGACTTCCATAATTGAAGAAGAGCTTTGACTGCAATTTTATGACAGAGCCGTAAGAGGCAAGTCCTTTATAAGGTGTGATTTATAGTCTTCCGATGCATCTCACATGCTCGAGCTATTGTGAGCTGCATTAAGAACTGCCCTGAGGATGCTAATTACTACACCAAAACACATTATGCCCACCCAAACCAAGCATGTTTGCACTTTAATACACTATAATGTTTAATTTCAGTTGCATTCCTGAAAGAATATGGCTCAGTGGTGCCATGAGACCGGAGCTTGGACTTCGGCCATGTTTTAGCTGCTGTAACCTTGCCATTGGCCAACTAGAGAAAAAAAAACGAAACAAAAAAGCCCAGCATGATCTCTGATTACAGCAATGATACCGAGACAACAGCCTCGCAATTGTTATGCCAACCGACAGGGCACAAAAGGCAAACAGTGTCTAAAACTCTGCTTAGCTGTTCAAAACACAACAACCCTGTCCGGTGTTATTACAATTGCATGAGGGTTTCTATGCGTCCTTAGGTAAACTCATCAAAAGCTTACGTCATGTAAACGTGGATGAAATTCCAGAGATTCCAGCGGGAAGCATGCAAGGAACTGAGCGTTTGAAAGCGCGATAGGTGACCTGTAATGAAACTGATTATAGTCAAAGATATTTCCTACCCCTCTCTTGCGAAGCCTTTTTAAAATCGTCGGAAAAACACAGAAATAACCGAGTGTGTGTTGATACATTTTTACTGCTACTGAAGTACCAGCGCTGAAAGCTCGTCCTGCTCCTGGGACTGTATTCTGTAATATTTACATTCCTTTGATATCTGCTGAACACATTATCACATTACGCTCTCGTACCGTTAGCATAATAGGGTTTAGGGACACACTGAAATGCAAATATATTTCTGCACAAGCATACACTGAAAAACAGCATTGGTTTGTTCCGTTTGCTTTGGCATTGTTGAATTATGGACACATATTTGACTTAATTTTTAATTTAATTCTAAATAATAGTGAAGACTTTGTGGTTGATTTTGAGCTGGACAGACTGGATGGATTTATTGGACTACGCCATGCCCTATCTCACAAATTATTAATGTACTTTTGTACCATCACTACAATCTGAAACTTGCACGAATTTTTAAAATAATGAAAAAAGCTCTGTTGCCTCTGAAGTGACAGCTCGGTACAGTAACTGGGACGCGGCATGTTCTTGTGGAGCCAATCAACTTTGACATAACATCCTTTTCCAACCACTAATGTGGTTAAACAACTCCTTGCTGATGAACAGAGCACATATGAATGACCATGAGCAATGCCGCAGTTCAGAATCCAATCCATTTCACTCAGAAATAACTGGAGCAGCTAAAAAACATTGACAAATTAGTGGGTGGGCATTGGTACAGTAGTGTGGGACCATGGGACTGCTGCTGCATTGTCAGGTCAGTGATCCACAAGCATCCATCATAACAATGTCAAGTTTCTGTTGTACCCGTAAGACCTTTCCCATCTGTCTAGCACACGGTAGTTCCAAGCCCATGGTTTTGGATGGTACCTCTCCAAGTTGTGATCTCGTGCCAACTCAAGTCAACTCTTCAATCTGGTTCATTAACGTAAACTGATTAATGGATGATGACCACCATTTTGGTTATCTCCATTGACCATCAGTTCTCCGTTTGCGCAGTGACCAATTTCATGCAAGGTTAGGTTAAATGTAGGAGAGGACAAAACACTTTTTCCAGGAATAGAATAATCACAGTCGCACAACATCCATTCCTCCATTTTCTACAGGCCACTGCTTCGATTTCTAGGTTGCGCATCAACACCACTCTGATGGGAAATTTACCGTACACACATAGCCACACAGTTATAGGCATTTCAGCCAATTCACTTAAGCACATGCTTTTGGGGTGTGGAATAATACTGGAGACCTAAGGGAAAGCCACGAGAAGCACAAGCAAACTAAATTAAAGGACTTGGTCTTAGGTTTTGAACTCAAGACTTTGTTGTTGTTAGACGAGAACTAGGGTCCTAGTATAAAGTGGAAAGGTTAGGACAACTCTAAAAGCCCAGAGGCTTTAGGTTCCCCCATAGACCCCTTGAGTCTCTCACAGCTAATCCATCTTTCCTCATTTCTGCTTCGGTCAACTTAAATTTTTCCTAAACATGTTACACATAGAATGATAGAAAAATGTGTTCTCTTTTAAGAAAGGAACTTAATGTTGTGATAAGACATATAATTTTAGACTATTGATATAAGCTCTCCCATGTAATTTCTCATCTATCTATAAAATTAAATTGCATCATCTAGTTAATAATAACCACATCATTAGCAAATCACAAGCGGTCATCCTGAGCACTCCATGAAGAGATATTGCAGAAATGCTAAAATAATTTGTAAAATGTGTTTTTACCAAAGTATAGTCACTTTATATCAAAGTTTGTGCTTTCAGATCTGCAATGGCAGATCTTTCAAATCAGTCTAGCAGTGAGGAAAATAAATGCCTATTTAGTCTCAAATACTATCTTCTACAACTGATATTATTTTCAATTGGCTTCTCTAGTCACACAAAGTTCAACGTGTGCGAAAGAATAATTTTACACTCAAACTATTTTATCTCAACTATTTTCATACAGTAAAAAATGTTGTTTTTCAAAGTAACTTCTGTCCTACGTAAATGAGTATCTACTGTAACCTTTAATGTGATTGATGCTACATAAAAGCAAAGATGTGCCGATTGTGCAACATTGTGCAGTGGTTGTAAAGCAAGGTTTGTTCTAAAGGAGTTGCTCGGGGCGTGAGGACATGGCACTGGAGGAGGACAGCATTAAGCTGACCGCTGAAGAAGGGCTGTCTGTCTTGCTTACTCAACAACACCTGATCACCCTGCACAGTGTTAGGTAGCCTCTCATCGGAGAACCGAGAGTGCCAGGGGTCAGAAAGAAAAAGGGAGCGAGAGAGGAAGATATAGTGAAGCAGAATCCAAGGAAATTATGTGCAGACAAGTAAAATAATTTAGCATTTAATTCTTGTGATATTTTTACCTTTTAAGGATAAACGCAATATTTTTTTCTACTCAGTATCTGCAGGGTGATGGAGTGATTCGTTCAAGACTTTTGTTCGAGTTTGTGTGTGGAGTTTGCATGTTTTTCTTCTGTCTGCAAAGGTTTCCTCTGGGTCTCATGTACAGCATGAAGAAGAATTCACAACCCCCATTGTGAGTGTTTGCTCTGTTATTGGTTGGCCACAATTTTATTGTGTGTCCCGCCTTTAGGCCTATAGTTGCTGTGACTGGGTCCAGCTCCAAATGACTCAAAATTGGATAAGTGGTTCATAAAACATATTAATGGAATGTTTCAATTTAGGGATGTGCAAAATGAACAAAAAAATCTTTTTCCAACTTTTTAATGAACATTGCAGCACCAAAAATGCAACATTTAGTGAACATGGAAAATGTTTTGATTTTGTTTTCCCACTCAGATCTATCAAAATTTGCCTTTGAGCGCTGATTGGTTTACATTGTAAACATGCGCAGACAAATTATAAATGACAAGGCAGATGAATTATAAATAGTTGCATTACATTAATAATGAAATGTGCAATTTGTGAAATGTAGAAACTCCACAATCAATTATGACTTCAAAATATTTGATTTAGCTTCATTCTAAATAGAAATTGATCAAGAAAGTGCTAAAACACAAGGTATTGATTCCCGTACGTTGACTTTTTGAGCCAGAACACGACACTTATACACGTAATTAAATTCATTAATTAGTTTGTCAGTCAACAATTCAGCCCAAGAAATACGGATGTGGTTAATGCTCCGACATTCCCTCCAGACACTCCTAAAGTCAAAGGCGGATTGAGATATACAGGCAGAGAAGTAAATATGACAGAAATGAAAGATTTCTATGGATCATGATATGGGACGGTTAATACTATTGATCTCTGTGTCAGGGCCAGAGGGATGGTGGCGTGATTGACCATCTGAAAGACTGAAATAATGTCGCAGTAAAGAGAACACACGTGACTGTAATGGATCATAATGCACATGTTTTATTGATGTTAACATTAGCTGCGGCGTTCTCTGAGCTAACAACATTAATCTGTTCAATCATCCACCAACGACCCTATAATAAAGCGGTTGGAATTTCTGTGAGCTTTATAAATGGAGTAATTAGAGTAGACGTTTTTGAGAGGCTTTAGAAGTGTCACTTTGCTTTACAACTTCTAGAATTGTCAAATGCAGAATGTAAAACCGTTCTGAGAGTCTCTAGGCTGATATTCCAATTTCTGATCCGGTAATGACGTCCCACCACCATCTTTGTGAATTATCTGATTAGTTTTGCGGATGGAGCTAAACTAGCTTCCCAGACTCCTTTGTTGATAATGAGGACGCTCAACATACAAACATCAGCTTATGCTGTTACACAACCAAAGATTGGGAAAGGTTTCATAATCTCTCAAGAATTTAATTCTAGATGAAAAGATAATTAAAGCTCAAGGGATTGCGGCTTTGGTTTTGAAGGTTTATTTCACTGCAGTGCACGTGCTGCCCCAAGGTTAGATCACTGGACTTAGAGGATTGTAGGAAGCACATCAGATTTAGTCTGAATTTCTCAGAGAGAGAGATCAGGAAAACGGTAATATTTAGATTAAATGCTGCCTTTACATTAGTATGAAATAACTCATATGAGAGCAATGAGTCACACATTTATTTTATTCCCTCTATATACTATAATCAGAAATCAACGAGTCAATCAGATGTTGCAAATCAACATAAAAAATGCTTACCTTTTAGTAAAAGGTCTTGTTTTTT
>SOMO01000119.1:266320-277652 GCA_028128575.1 Paedocypris carbunculus
TATATACATATAAATATATTTTTGTCCTTTTTATATTTCTGATTATTGTATAAAGAGGGTTGTATAACCCTAACCCTAAAAATCTTCATCCATCGTTAATAATAAAACTAATAAATACTAATAGACACGTATAATAATTTCTAATAATTTCTTAAAGTTGATTTAACCCACGTCACTGTTATTTTTTAGCTATATACCTTGTTTGCTGTTAAACTACAATCCAAAGTATCATGCAATATTTCCGCAATTTTAATAAAAAGTGAGCTTCAGTTAATAATGGTGTATTTTTCTGTGCAGCTACAATCCTTTACTGTTGGCAAGTGGGATTCAGCCGTGTCTGCTCATGTGTTGAAGGACGTAATTCTGGTGTGGAGGAAGGTTAATAGGGCTAGTTTTCCTGTTCTATACTGAGGCTCGTAAAGGAGTGTGTTATTTAATGAGCAAGAGAAACCAGTGCAATCAGACACAGTGGATGCTGAAGAGAAGAAATGGAGAGAGGCATGGAAGAGAAAGAAAAGAGGAGGAGAGGGGGTGGGGCAAAGGGAAGGTCAGAACACTGCTCTGCATAGTAATGATGGTTGGCGTCGTCTGGATTCTCCGCACGCAGACCGGATATTACCTCTTTCTCGACATGTCATTCCAACCCATTCCACCAGGACATGCAAGCTTAAGGAGGCTGTCGTGTTCCTTCATGTCAGAGCGAGAAGATTAGCTTTGTGTTTATTCTAATAATGAGCGATACTCAATGCAAACCAGCGCACATGAAGGAAAATGTTTTCATCAGGCCGATGTGTTCATCACGCTAGATAATAAAAAAACAAAACAGGCAAAATACAAATACGTTACAAATAATACTGTTAAACTTATGACAACAAGGTAACAGTTTTAGATTTTCACGAGGTTACAATATTGTAAAAATTAAAACCATTACATTTTATTTAATTATGTCCCACAGTTGCAGAGAGTTAATTGTAAATTTGAAACGTTAATCAAAGCGATTTAAAAAAAAAAAAAAAAAAACTGATAATGGACTTTCTCTACTTGCTTTGCAAGATATACAATGTGTGTTCGTTTATTTAAGATAAAATTATTATTTTTTTTACTACTTTTATTTGCATAAAAAGGTATTTCCTTTACCATAATATTTTGTTTGTTTCACTGTTTTATTGTTTGAAAACAAAAAAGTTATATAAATACCCCACTTAAAATATAGAGTTTTTTATGCATTCTGACATACCGTAGATATTTTTATGATTGTTTTATATGAAAATCTATAAAATGTTATCCCTTAGCCCGGATTCAAACAGTTCTTTTTTAACACAAGTGCGTTTAAACTGTAAATATTAATGTCAGGTAATAGTGTTGAAGCTGAAATGGGCTTGAGTTGATGTTTCTCTTCACAATACTCATGAGGAACTTGATTCACACGATGAGGTTGTTATTTGTATTCCACGAGGCTGATCATCTATTGATCTCCCTCCTCTGCGAGGTTTCGGTGACATCAAATACGCAAAGCGAAAGCTGCTTAGTTTGATGCATGGGCAGCGTTGTTGGGATAAAATGAGTGAACGGGAAAAAAAAACAAAACAAAAGTAGCAGAGAGCTGATGAAGACGATTTAAAAGAAAAACACAGCTGCTATTCGAAAAGCAGACAGGCAGAAATTGTGTCGCGTTTGCTGGTTTCTACTCAAATCCTCTCCGTTTAACCATTTCAGACTCCTCTTAATCGTGGCATCTTCTATATTTTTACTTCCCACACTCCCTTCAAATCTCTCAATCTCTGTTGGATTGGCAAAAGGCTTCAGTCAGCCGTTTCTGCCTGGCTACCTTCAGTAAATCAATCCTGCTGATTAGGTCTGCTCTCTGACAGGGCAAGGACCCATGACGAAGACTAAGAGAGATGTATCTATGTCGCTTCTGGTTACAGTCACCCAGCTTCACTGGCATGGATTGGTGGGAAAGGCTGTAAGTGGAAGGAAGATGAATGGGAACTGCGTAGTTGTGTTCAGAAACCAACTAAATTAAACTTTCGGGTTGAGTGTAGAATGCGTTTTTTTCGCAAGTGGTGACATTTTGGGCCCCTATACATTTTCTTCTTCTGGGTTTGGTGACTTTTGTTCGCATTTGCATGCATGTTGAGCAGAGCTAATGA
Organism: Paedocypris carbunculus; assembly: GCA_028128575.1. Classification (NCBI taxonomy): domain Eukaryota; kingdom Metazoa; phylum Chordata; class Actinopteri; order Cypriniformes; genus Paedocypris; species Paedocypris carbunculus. Next base: position 268,474 of record SOMO01000119.1, read on the forward strand.
ATTCTCGGGATGCATGGTACCTTTAGGGACAGTGTAAAGTTCATCAGTCATGCAAATGAATGCGCAGCTGATGAGTAGAATATTCTACCTCCTGCTCTCGTGAGAACTTCCTGTTTACAGAAACACCATTAGATTTCCTCTTTATACATGCAAATAGCCAATTGCAACTTTGTTTTTACAATATGCTTGTTCACGTCACTGGCATTTTCATTGTGTTTCTCACTTGACATTTTCAACTGTTATTCCTAACAATCCTATTTGTGTTTTTGTCTTTCGTCTGGCAGGAGAACTTCAACCCTGAGTGCAAATTCAAAGAAAGCGTCTTTGAGAACTACTATGTGACGTACTCCTCTATGCTGTACCGCCAAAGCCAGTCAGGACGCTCTTGGTACATCGGCATCAACCGAGACGGGCAGGTGATGAAAGGCAACCGTGTGAAGAAGACCAAAGCAGCCGCACACTTCCTACCTAAAGTAATCGAAGGTCAGTTTGGATTTTATACAAATAGGGATTTTGGTTTTAGACATTGTTCAGATAAACCGCCTTGGTTCACAAATCTTTCAGCAAACAAACACTGCGCATGCCAATCTCCTGATTGGTCACATGGTTGTGATTGGCTTCAGAACACATGACCTGAGAAGGTTGACATATTGAAACCGACTGGGGTCTGAAACTTAGGTGAGAATGTGGAACTGTACATAACGTAGAAGGTCATGATGCAAAGATGGTCAACCTACTGGATGAGACATTTATTCTCTGAGCTCTGTCCCACTTCCATGGTTCTTTTTTCTAGTTTTTAATGAGGACGAGAAACACATGGTCATTCTCTTTATCTCGAGAAGGGCTTTTCAACGATACCTCTGGACGCCATGCATCTTACGCTGCAATTACAGAGCTTTAAACTTGTAAAGTTGCTGATCTGTTGAGTTGTAAAAGGGAAACACAATTCAGGATGGATTAAACCTGATTTAAGGCTGCTGATTCAAGAAAACACTAGACCAGTTGAAGGCCAATTTGCCTCTTGATGTGTGCCCATCCATTTTCTGAACAGCTTTTCCCTTTCTGGGTCACGTGGAGCTGGAGCCAATCACAGAGCGGGACACAGACACTCACTCAATCACACACCCATGATCAATTTTCTAAACTGTAGTTTACCTACATGCATATTTTTGAGACCCAGAGGAACCCATGCAAAACACACACAGAAAGACCTGACTAAGACTCAGTCTCCCCAATAACAAGGCTCGTAAGTGAAACAAGGTACCGGTGCAAACTAAGTTATTTAGAATTTGACACCTAATGATCATTCTGCAATATAAATCTGCTATTTGGTCCTCAAATAGGATTCTCCACCTTTGTTAAGGGAATGAAAGATCTGAAAGAGCAATGGTTTTGAAGTTTTGCGTTTGACCTTTTTATATAAAGAGACTTTTTAGATCTTTGTTTCTGCTAAAAAATAACAGTCTGTCTTTGTTCTCTTCATTTCCCAGTGGCCATGTACAAGGAACCTTCATTGCATGAGCTTGTAGCGGAGCAGAGCCCTCCTCGCAAAACCGTTAAGACTTCAGACTCTCCCTCCCACCAGAACGGCAGGAAAGAGACCCCCAGAGCGGATGCTTCATAGCACAGGGGGCACACTCTGGCAAGGCGAGGGACTAAATTCGACACTGAGAACTGTATTTCCATTCATGCAATTCAGCTATCAATTTAATAGCTGCTCGTGGTGGGCTTCAGAGCAGGGCAAGATCAAACAGCAGCCCCTGGTTCTCTGTGCCGAAATTGCCCGCATTTATTTCCACTGACCTGGCATGAAACCTGAACCTGAGTAAAAGCCCTCCATTTTCTGGAAAACATGTTTCTGTGCCGGCACAGGTTTAATTTTTTTAATATTTTTTTGGGTTGTTGTCTCAACAAAGTCAAGAATTTGGATGTTAATGAGAGAGCGAGTGTAAGAGAGATTACCACTTAAAATCATCTTGAGACTTCATCGTGCCAGCGAGAATTTAAACTTCAAAAACGAGTGCAATAAAATGAGTTTTTATTGGTCTATTCAAGGGGATTCGATTCTATTGGTCAGCAGGTGTAGATTGATTTTTGCTGGACGGCTGCCAAGAGCATCAGTGCTATCAGGCAGAATTTGTGATGGGACAGAACTAATAGTCCACTTTGATCAGATCTCACCCTTGAAAAAGAGCATCACTTTCTTCTCCGGCCTGCTAATATCTCGGACAGAATCAGAATGAAGGATTATAATAATGAGTTTAAAAGTCAATCCTCAACACAAGCCCGTTTGTTTTCCCTGCTTTCACCTGCAGGGTTGTTGGATCAAAAAAAAAAAAAANGTTTAAAAGTCAATCCTCAACACAAGCCCGTTTGTTTTCCCTGCTTTCACCTGGAGGGTTGTTGGATCAAAAAAAAAAAAAAAAAATTAGAAACAAACTCCCAATCAAATTCTCTTGTGACTAATATGTTCATGTTTAATGGCCAGTGGGCTCAAAGCAGCATCCGTATCATTGGCGGGCGAGTGGAAATTATTCCAGGCAGTTTTCTGATAGCTCTTTGATGGGATTCTTTTAGGGGATTACTTGGAGTCCAGCCATGATTGCTTGAATTATTTACTCTTATTGCTGGGAACATTCAGCTCGTTCAAGCAAGATGGACGGAAATTTTAATGAATGTTAATTTTAATTGTGAAGAGCCGATCAATGATGCAGTGATCGGATGTTTTAGAGTGTCTGTGTGCATTAAGACGAGTGTTAGAGTGTGAAAAAGACAGAACCGTGCAAAACGAACATCTGCTTCCATTATTTATGTGTGCGTGCTGGTGTGTGTTTTTGTGTGTGTGTGTGTGTGTGTGTGTGAGCGCTTGTGTGTCCGTGTGTGTTTGCGACTTGGCTCATGCACACAGTTGATCATTTTAATGGTCAAGTCGAGACTGGGCATTTTAATCTGCCTGGAGATGTTGACTGACGACCTTCTCCTGGTTTCATAATTGACATGTAACCGGGAGGAAGTGCAGAAGACAGGCTTGTTGTAATTCTATAGGCATTTTACTTCCTCTCCATGACCGGTGCGCGCTCACGTACATTCACCACAGTCCTTAGCGTGTTTGCTATGTGTGTGTTTGAGTATTGAAAGTTGACCGTTGGCGCCCTTCTATCCTTGAAAAAGTAGTTCTGTAGGTATGAAATAATTCAACCAATAGCAGTGGCTGTTTAGAAGATGACCTGATTGGCTATTGTCAAATCACACCAGTCAGGTAGAAGCCTGTTCAAGGTCATTCAGTGTTAATACGTTTGCATGTCCATGACCTTGAGCTGTGGCTCTTTTAAATGGTGAAACGTTTGTGTTACATGATGAAGAAACGTTCAAGCGAATGTGAGTGATGGTTTGTGCACGTCGAAGAGTGTTTGAGCAAGTTGATGTAAAGTATGCAGAGGTGTCCAAAAAGCATGTGGAAACTTGAATTTAGAGGGAAATTAGTACGTAGAAGGACAAAATGGAGAAAGACACTCCAAGGCTGGTCTTGCCTTGGTGAATTTGAGCTTAAAGAGTCTCTGAAAGTCATGAGGAGCAGCGGTGTGATTGAAGTTTTCCGGTGGAGGGCAAGATGGGTTTAGGGGCTTTAGATAATGCAGACTTAACTGGAAGGTCATTAAGTTGGATTTTTGGAGGAGAACACGGTGCTAATGATGAGGATGAGATTCAGCCACATGTTGGGAGAATATGCTGAACCAGTTCTGGAAGAAAAAGGAGGGTCCTTTGAGAACGGAGGAGGGGCTTGTATCTACCTGGTTGGATGGAGATGTTGGAAACACAAGGACGAATGTGGTGCACTAACGCCCCCACATGTGTGATCCAAAGTCACGCTCCATTTCCTGAGCAATCTCCGCAAACCCTCTCCTGTGTGTCCAGTGGCTATTAACCTTCCCTCCAGCTCGGAGTGTGTATGTGTGTGTGTTTGTGAGTGTTGTGTGTGAGCAAAGTAACGATCGATTGACTCAATAAAAGCTAAACTAGAGCGCAATAGCCCAGCACTGTGAGCAATAATTTCCTTGTGCAACCGAGGAACCCGAGGACATTAGAGGACTGAGATTTGTCTTACTTTTTTAATTCAGTCAGTGAAACCAACCAGTACTAGAACCGGTTGAAGCCACACGAATAACATGGGTTATCAGCATAGTAAAGCAACCGTTTTCTTTCATCTATCTCATCTTCAGTCTCTCTCAGACCTGGTTTTTCTCTGAAGTCTGTAATATTATGGTCTCAGATCTCTCCTGACTCTCGCTCTCTCTTTAAAATCAGGGCATGTTCTCAAGGACACATTGAGTCCACCCTGTTTCGTTTTTGCCCTAAATTCAAGCATGCACGAGTCAAATGCGTGTTCTACAACAAACAAGGGAACACTTATGAAATTATAATGCAGTATTTTTGTGACAACTTTCATGTAATCAATCTCAGAGGAGTCAGAGAAAAATGTGTGTATATAAATGGAATTAATAAGAAGCTATATTAAATGCAGTTAAAAACTGATGACTGTGGGGAGACTATTCGTTTTTGTTTTCCCCAAACTGCTTTGAGCCATATGGACTGTGGACATTTGTGTACAGTTTTGATTTGATGTAATCGGTTGTTTTGTATTTGTTTGTATTACTTTGTGATAATAACTGCAACTGATGAGCAATGTGCCCACAGTAAACCCAGCAAGATGTGCAGTTGACGATCCACTTTAAAGATCTGACGTGGGTTTTGAATAGACAAATTACTGAAATTTGTTTTTATTTTTCATGGGAGTGTAATGCACCTGTAAAGATGTGTTTATTTCACTTTTCTAAATACTTTTATTTCCCTTTGGTAGCTATATTCTTGTTTACTCATTTGTTTTTTTTTTCTGGATGAAAATGAAAAAGAAACTTATTTGTGCTGTTATTTAGTTCTTATCCTAAATCAACTTGTCCATTCGTGTTCGACTGATTCCTAAAAGCCAGTATGTTTTTTTTCTGATCTGGTGTCTTCCAAAGGAAAAGAAACAAGCCAATCCAGTTCTTCCCTAATTCTTGTGTCTTCCAAAAAGTAACATCTACTAGCCACGACTTGTCCCGTTGTGGCAGTAACTGCCGGATGCAAAAGTGAGGCACTTGTCAAAGCCACGCCCCCAGTCTTAATAGTAAAAGCAGATGCGGGCTTATTGGCTGAGAACCACTGAAGGTGGGGTTACAAACACCTGTTTAGGAAACAGCATGGAGGTCTAAGCGGAGACTCAAAGGACAGATTTACATATTCTCTCCTCAGCTATCTTAAAAGACTTCCAGTCTGTCTGCTCACAGGATCAACTGGGTATCTCTTCGATCAGAGAGCCTAAACCAGCATGGCTGATGTGATGCTGTAAAGCCATCTGGGAGACCACCGGGACTCTTGTACTGCATGCATCCTTCATTGGAAACACTACGAAAGGACTTCCCATTGCAGAGCACAGGAGCTCTTTAGCACCCTCTCCTGGCTTTGAAACTTGACATCCTATGTATGTTTCTAGAGCTATTATACATCAGTGAGGAAAAAGCGGGGTGTCTTATATTACATATTACTATTAATATTAAATAAACAGTTATATTTGTATGATTGTAAGAGTTTGTAATGTGAATGTGTAAAGAGTGTGTTTTTGAAACGCCTTCCCTCTGAGACACACTGGAAGGTTTTTATTGACTTCTGCCTGTTACTAGATTGATGGGGAGAATATAGCAAGAAGGCTGAATAATGGCATTTGTCGCAATGGGAGCATAAGCAATAATGGCCTTTAATTAGAATGGTTTACAGCTTCAGCTTTATGTTGCTACATTTAGTACAAAACAGACATTTTGTTATGTTTTAATCTTCACTACTACCATCACAAATAGTAACTAAACACATACATAATGAAATGTATATTATAAATACAATGACATTTATTCTTCTAAATTATTCACTATGTATTGCTTTACTTAATAAATTATATATTTATTTCACTTTTTGAATAGTGCTTAAAATTCCAATTTGTATTACAGTATTCCAACTATTTATCGGTTTAGTTTTATATTACTAAAATCTTTAGTTTTAATTATCACTATTGATTGTATAATAATAATAATAAGAAGAATAATAAGAATAATAAGAATAACAATAACAACAACAACACAACAACAATTATTATTATTATTATTATTTAAAAAATGCAACATTTGTGACATGTTAAAATACATATTTAAAAATGCAAAAAAAAAACAAATTGTCAATTTCTTTTGAATAATCTCTGAATGGATCCCTGCCCGCTTGCACCTGGTTGTTGAAAATTACCATACATAATGCTGGAGACATGCAGGAGACAGATGGCAGAGACAGCTGCAGGTGAGCGGAGTGAGAGTCAGGTGACTGATGACAGACAACCTCTGCTCCCGTCACTTAGCGTCCACACAAAACACAAACACACACAAACACAAAACTCTCACTACTTTTATTAAACATCTCCTTTTCGATTACCAAACCTTGACTAACCCTTTTACTGGCCACCAACATCTGCATTACGCCACTGCATCGCGGGAAGTCGCAATAGTCAGATGAGTTGGGGAATTAATACTGCAGGATGTAAATTAACCCTTTGTTTCCTCTTGAAGACATATTACAACCTCATCCATCATCTTCTTGACCTCAAGATAACAATGTTGTGTTTACCTGACCCAAAAACCTCTTGAACACTGGCACTTTCAATATGATGGAGAAGTAGACGAAAAGATTATTCCGAGAAAGTGGCATACAACGTGCGAGGGTGAGTCGTGCTCAGATTTAACTAAACTTAATCCTAGAAACTAATTCTGAATCAGGATTCCTGCTGTGAAAATACTCCGGAATGTTTCGGAAGCAGATTGCGTATCTGTGATAATGACAGTGTGTGGGTGAATCATTGCATGAATCATTAACGATGGTTGCTGTACAGAACCCTTAAGAGTTTGCACATTATTGTTTTATATCTAGTCTTTTGGAATACAGTTCACGACAAAATGAAAAGCCTTATTTTTGTTTCCTGATGTCACTATTACAATCCATCTTTTACATAATTGTTTGTTCTGCTGCTGTTTTTGTGGGGAAAAACAGAGAAAGAGCAAGCGAAAGACAGAATACGCTAAAGTGAGAGAAAGACAGAGATATCAAGGCAAAAATAAACTAGAGAGATATAAGAAAAGAGATAGACAGACAAGACCGAAAAGTGTGTTTCTGTTTGTTTGTGTGTGGGTGTGTGTGTGTGTGTGTGTGTGTGTGTGTTTGTGTGTGAGAGTGAGAGAATGAGAGAAAGAAATATTTGATTGATTGTTTAATATTGGTTCATTGGATAGTTTTAATTGGTTGATTACATTATTGTTTGCTTGTCTGAATGATTGAAAAAAAATTCAAATATGAACAGACAGAGGAAAATGGACAAAAAAGGCAAGAGAGAGAGAGAGAGAGTTTCAGGGTTGAAATTTAGAGCATGTGACGCTATGAGTCAGACATTGTCGCATCAGGCCTTTACCTGCAGCACAACTCTGCAACTTTTAATAAAGGTAAACCACAGCAGCGCACAAACCTGTCAGGTGATATATGTAGGCAGCTTTCAACACTAGAGGTTGAAAACAACTGACCACAGAGGCCCGGCTTGTGCTCGCGGTGGTTGGAATGAAATTCTGTGTCAATGTAAGAAGTCATAATGAATCCATGTATAATTCATGACCAGACGCCTGGACAGGAAAGAGCACGGAAGAGAAAGGTGACGGGGTCAAAGAACGTGCCATGAGTGGTCTGCTCCTCATTACATTTACCATCTGGGCTCAATTTTTAAACCAGGGATTCCCTTCACACACACACACACGCACACACCCACCCACACACACACACACAAGTGCCCAAATCTTTCGCTCTTTGTTTTGTCTACCGTCTCTCTCTTAGCGTCTTCTGTCGTCCTCCTTCTAACTGAAATTCTCCCAGACTCCCATTTATTAAAAAGCCATAAAACATAGCAAAGTTCAGCAGCAGCGAATCACAGCGCGACACGTCAGAAAGTGCTAGAGATAAAACAGAGTTCCTCCCTTGCTGTCGAATAGCAACGGTCAAGGTTTTCTCACATTCGAACAATGGACGCACACATTTCACAGAAACCAAAAGTTAGAAAGTCCTGGTGTTAGAACTGTGGTCTGTGATTTCTCTAAGGCTTCACACACACACACATAGACAATGCATATACATATAGAAAATAAGATAGAAAATGATAATAATTAATTAATTAAAACACTATAAATGCATTTAAAGCTTAATAAACTCAACACCAACCATCATTACTTTCTCAGTTCCCTCAGTTAAATTCTTTCCCTCTTTACTCTAATCTTAACAAAAATTAAACAGTAAAATTGACAAACACACTGCTTACAACGAATACACACAAAGAACTTCAATAGCAAGCAAACATACAATCCCGCCCACACACACTTTACAAGCTTGTGTGTGTGATTTCTCCGATGGTGATTTTGATCTAACATGGCATCTCTACAAAGCTGTATTCCCTGAATGCTACGTACATCCGAACCTGACACTGAACACACATTTGAACTCTTCCCTGAGGCCTCGTGCTCTGCCCCGAGGGTAGATGAACACATCTTAAGAGTCTGCCCAGACTGTAGCTCTTTAACTGTTCGTCAAGAGCTTTCAAGTACGAAAGACCAAGTTCAAAGCTTTTTAATACTGCCATCTAGTGGAAACTAGAGACACTACGTAACTAGTGCAAATAAACACAGAGTCAGCAGCACTCAACCATAGGGTGACCAAACGTCCTCTTTTCTCCGGACTTGTCCTCTTTTCACACCTTGTCCGGGGCGTCCGGACGGATTTTTTAAATTCACGAAAATGTCCGGGTTTTACTCTTTTTCATAACGCGCGTTCAGAATCATTTCGCGTATAGGTAAATTGGCCGGCGCTTTGCACACAGAACACAGGCACTACTTTTTTACGCAATGAAATTACTCAGGTGCTGCTGCCTTCCTTGTGTGGACGGGTCTGCGCACGCGTGCGCACACACATAAACTTACGTACGTCCGTCCAGGTCGGTACAAGAGTAAAGTCTCGTTTCGGGTGCTGGAGACTCTAAGTCTAAGCTCACATTATAAACATCTCATCTTATC
>SOMO01000119.1:294356-304474 GCA_028128575.1 Paedocypris carbunculus
TTTTTTTTTTTTTTTTCATTTTTTATAGGCATACCCCATACTTTTCACTTTCATGTTTTTCTTAAATTCTGATATTGCAATAATATCAGACAAAGAAAACAAATGTTTGCTATGAAAAGGATTTAGGGAATCCTACTTATAGCAAATATTTCTCGGCGCAATGAACTATATTTATGTGTTTTATTGCAATATTTACAGTGGAGCGTTTTTTTTCAATTTACAATGTCTCTAACGCTAACAAAAATAATTATATTTAAACAAATATTCTGTTGGAATTACGCGCAAAGACAAATAAATTGTATTTTTTACAAAAACATTCACGACACACGGTGATGCAATGCATACAGTAATAAAAGCATAACTCCAATGAGTTTCGTCATTGTCTCTGCTTGAACACGCAAGTGCTCTGAAAGTCACTGAATCATAAACCAATGACGAAATTTGTTTGTGTTTCGACTGGAACGCTGACCAGCAGGTGTCAGTCTGCGTTCCAACTACTGACCCACATGGAACAGATGGACGAAGAGGGCAACTTCTCAGCGCGCGCATCTCCCATCACTTCTCCATGAGAGGGAAGGTTGTGGGGCACAAAAAAGTTGAGGAAGTGGAGGGATGGAGAGAGGAATGAATCGAGGAGATGAAGTTGAAGATAGCCTTCTCCTACTCTCCCACTAATTGCGTTTTCCCTGAGCAGAATTGAGTTCCAGAGAAAGAGAGAAAGGCCAGAGGCTTTTCATAATTGTATCGACAGGAAAATGAATATGATGAATGGCGTTCATTCAGCGCGGCCAGGATTTATTGTCTTATCCTCCGGGCGTTAATCGCTCTCAAAAGTGGGGAGGAAGAAGAGAGAGAGACGCGTGGAGACGGATATGGAGAGCGCGAAAGAGATTAACTAAATTCCACACAGCTGTCCTCTGAAAACTTGCGGAACCCTGTTCTGTCACGTGAGTGACGCACCCACTTTTGACGATTGATTGCTGTATAAATAGTAAACGTTCCGTTAAATTAACCGTGATTTTTAAATCGGACTGTGAAAATGTCGGTGAAAAGTCTGAACAAAGTTACACAGCAAAACGCACCACATAAAATCATTTGTTTATGCATCATAAATCGCCTTTTCTGCCAGTTATGTTTTGTCTCTTTTAGATTTGGTTCACACACGTGCGCGCGCACTCAGATACCAACACATTTATACACGTCCTAGATAAATCTGGTTGTGGATGCTGAATCCAGATGAATGCTCAGCTCATAAAGTGTGTGTTTGAAAGCCATCCATCATGAAGATGTCAAAAAGAAAGGAGCAGAAAGAACCCTATGTCCATTAGCTGTTCAGATGTGGCATCATGTGTAAAAGGGTGTAAATATTACTACCTACTAACATACTTTGCACTAAAATAGTTAAAACACAAAGTTAAAAAAACTTATTTCTAATAAGAGAACTATAAAAAAAACGTATACAGTCAAACCAAGTACGTTTTTTTTTCATTATCATGATCTCAAAGTTTATTTTTTCATAGAACTTCTCAATTTGTTTGTTGCTATGTCTGTCAAAGGAATTAATAGAACCGTTACAAACATTAGTTACAACCTTTCAATGCATTAATAATCTTATTAAATACAATTTGTCAAAATATATGCCAGCGTGATATTATGTTCACTTTCATTGATATCCACCTGTTTATCTATCTATCTATATAAAAAATATGTTATCGTTAATTGCATATAACTGTATAAATGTTATGTTATTTAGTATATGCATAAAATGTAATGCTGGATAAATGTGTGCATATATATAATATACATGACTTATAATAACAGAATATAATAACAGATATAATAACAGAAACAAGTTTGTTTGCTTATCCCTCGGCCGAGTGAAGCAACAACACCAACATCAAACTAGACAAAGATTTTAAAAGCGCCAAAGCGAGTCGTGAATGACGTGAATGCAGGCAGACAAGGATGAGACAATAAGGCCTCGGGCAACACTTGTGTGTGTGTGTGTAAGTGTTTAAATGTGTGTAGGGCAGGTGGGACAGCAGGGGAGACTGGTGGCTCAACAGCTTGCTCCACCCTGAGGGCCCAGCGGGCTGGGAGGAGCAGGGCCTGTAGCGGAGGCCTCTGCCAAGGAGAGGGGCAGTAAGGCTGGTGGCAGCTGGTCCATGCTCCCTCCCCTCCCGCCGGCAGGCAGCAGGCTGGGTGAGAAGGTCAAAAGCCAGTCGTTAGGAAGACAAAGAGAGGCACAGCGACACACTACATAATCTGCTTTTATTGAGTGCCACTGACACGATTGACTGCGAGGATGACACTGACACCACACACGTGCAATTCACAGAGACTTAGTGTATTAATGCAAGTGACACAAACACCCAGAGGAAAATGTGATGCACACAAACTGCATTGTCAAGCAAGTATGTGAGATAAAACTTTAACGCTAAGTTTTCTGAGAAAAGGCCATCAACCTTGCCATGGTTCCTGCAGCTGCCCCCATCAAAAATGCCCCTCATCTCATCTCACATTAAAACAAAACAGAGCCACGCACTCAACCATCAGAGCTGCGGTTCGGCTTTCGCATGCAGATCTCGCAAGCCCTCTGGCCTTGTCCCTGTAGAAATCACATCAAGAACATCTGCCTGTGATATTTCTACCTGTTGTTTTGGAGTTAGTTTGAAATGACATTTAGCCAAAGTTTTGGGGGGAAGAATAATTGACATTAAAAATGAGTGTTTTTGATTTCCAGTAAAGATAATCAGAAACGCCAGAATGTGGAATGATGTAATGGGCCATAGTGAAGCATTTAAAGACCACAAGTCGTGCAGAACATCAAAGAGGGTCCGGTCAAACACACACTTTTAGAAGAGCACTTCCGATTGCATCTCAGTGTGGTGTGTTAAACTCTCCCCATCTCTTCAATCAATGGAGCGTATAGCTCATCCGAACACTGAGCAATAATGAGGCACAGAGATGCACTTGTGTGTCTGTGTGAACTAAAACGAAAAAGCTCTGGAGGAGGAGGGAGGGGGAGATGCTATCTATTTCTTCCCTGGGGCAACTCCTCTTTGGCTCTTTGTTGCTAAAATGCTCCCAGTGAGCAGGTTACACTAAAGCCTGCTCCATTGTCTTAAACAGATGTGCACTACATGCACACACACTCTTTCTTACTCCCATTCATCTTTTTCCAGGGTGCTCAAATAAGGTGGTTATGGTAAGCTAAAAAAAACCTGACCCTGTGGCAATGTACCAGTATCCCAGTGTAGGGATACTTATTCTCCATCTTTATATACCTTTAAACTGCAGATTAATAGGTTCCTATCTTAAATTTTGGAACGAAATATATGTATAAAACACAGTGTATTAGAAAATGTTTATTTAAAGTTATATCTTTACTAAAGTTATAGTTTTAAGTTATAAGATTTCACTTAACTTTTTCTCTTATTTTGTTTTTTTCCCCTTTGTTTTCTTTTTTATTGTTATACTCCTAGCTTCCTTGCAAAACATTTCCAATGCTTTTTTGGTAAATTTTTTGGTAAAAAAATAATTTAAAATTTTAACGGTATATAATGCTTAAAGCTTGCTTTTATTTTTAATAGGAACATTATTTCAAATAATAAACTTATCGAGTGTCTTGCTTTTTTGTAGGGTTTGGGTTAGAATTTAGTTTTTATTATTATTATTATTATTATTATTATTATTATTAGTAGTAGTAGTAGTAGTAGTATTATTATTATTATTATTATTATTATTATTATTATTATTGTTGTTGTTGTTGTTGTTGTTGTTGTTGTCATATGATAGGCTAATTATAATTATATCGGTAGGCGAATTATTTTGAAGTGGAAAATCTCGTTTTCAAAATCTAAAAATCTGTCTTTTTACACTGATTCGCCATTTACAGTTTTACAAGTATCACGCGCGTTATAAAAAGAATTGAATTAATATGAAAGAAAGAAAGAAAAAAGTAAGAAAGAGAGAAAGAAAGAAAGAAAGAAGGAAAGAAAGGAAGAAAATTTCGAGTGATGACGCGGCATGTAAACTAAATTAAAAGGAGTTCTATTACAGCACAAAAATAATAAGCAAGAACAGCAACAGAAAACAAAGAAAAGCCATAAAGGACATTAGGCACAAAGCTTTATATAACATTTGATTGAATATTTCATAGGCAGGGAGATAGAGAGAGACTCTAAACTTTCATTAAACAGGGTATTTTGCTGGAAGGGAATTTCGGCGCCTTTCACTTTTTTGTGCCCTTTATTGCAATAATACAGATATCTCTCTTGCTCGCAGCCCCTCCTTATTCAGCCCATTTCCTCCCCGCCATCTCTTTCACTCTGTGCTTTTTAAAATATAGTAATAAAAACATACTAGATCCTTTTAAAATGTACTATTATTTATCATGGTCTTTTCATATCGGAGCATCACAGGTGCTTTAAAGCGGCTATAAAAGTGCGTCATTTATTATTCAAAAGCGGTGTCGTCTTTTTGCATATTATCTGAACGCTTTTATACTGCAGCCTGCCAGGCTTCCATTTAAAATGTTCGGCAGAATTGATAACGGCACACGCGCGCAATAAAAACAGCGCCGGGGGCAGGGTGGCACGCGCTCATATGCAGATCCCGGTAATTACTCCAACAATTCGCCAACCGTTGCTTTATTTGCTCTTTGAGAGAGAAATTTCACGCTTTTAATTCAGTTTCCATCAATCTATTGATTCTGGGCTGCTAAATTGTTTGCAAAGGTCAAAGATAAAAACTGTGAGCTGTCCTCCTTCAGCGCTCTGCAGACAGGTGAGCACGCGCGTTCGATATGTTTGTGGAATTCTCCGCAAAAATACAAAACGTTTTTAATAAATCGCAATGTTAGTACTAATAGTAATATTTCTAATGAGTAATATTAATCGGCCTATATACTGATTAACAACAACAACAACAACAATAATAATAATAATAATAATAATTATTATTATTATTATTATTATTATTTGAATATTAAAATTATTACAATGATAATAAATAAATCATAATGTCAAAATAATGATAATAACAGATATTATGTTTATTATTATTATTATTATTGTGATAGTTATAATATTCATTGTTTAAAAATATCTATCTATCCGTCCGTTCGTCCGTCCGTCTGCCTGTCTGCCTCGTACACCAATATAAAGTCGTGAACATGGGACAGTGTGGTCAATAGACGAGGACCGTTAGAATGACGTAAACGACTTCAGCCACTGGACAAGGCCGAGCTCCCGGGGGAGAGAGGCTTTTTAGCTCCAGCACTCACTAATGGTCTATTAAAATATCAACTACTTCAAAATAAACGGATTTGCTCTAGTTCCCACCCCCTGAAGCTAATCAAACGCGGCGGACAGGCCAAAAGAGCATAATCATTTTTACGTGGCGGATTACAAGGAACCACTTAGGTTTGCTGTCAGAAGATCGGGTGTCCCAACACTCTCGATTAAATAAACGCATGGGAGTGCTGCTCTCCAAGAGCCAACACTGGCTCCTAGGCGCACAGCCAAACTGACCGTCTGAAGAGCATCTTTTAGTCAGTGAAATTATGCTGAGTACAGTAGATTATCAGCCCATATAACGACTCCCTACAGAACAATTTCTGGTCGATTGAAAAACTAAAATCGTCCTTTCTTTAAGATATATGCCCTTGTTCACGAGTTGTGCATGCATATTCAAAAGTGTTTAAGAAATTTGACGTTATAATTTATTGTTCGATTTTCTGTTCCTAACATTTACTCTTATTTTTTACCTCATACTAATCTCATTGGAATAGACGCTTGGAATAGATATTTGAAGTAAAAAAAAAAGCTTCCAAATAAAAGCGAGGAAATTCGACATTTAATTTTGACTCAATTATTTAACATTTATTTTATATATAGTTCACACACACGCACGCACGCACGCACGCACACACACACACACACACACACACACACACACACACACGTACGCACGCACGCACGCACGCTTTTTTACACATACAATTAAGTGTCAAACAGTGTAAATAAAATAACACTCAAAAATAACGGTCAAAAAAAAAAAAGTAAAAAAGAAAATCAAGAAGTTGAAAAAGGTTATTGGCTAATTAGAGAACTAACCATAACGTGCGTGTGTCGGCGTGTTCATAATGAAGAGATGCTTGACCAACAGGCCTTACAATTAAGCGATAAACGATATTCATTTATAAGAAATGATGTCACAACACACTTCACGTTGTGTGACTCGAACGAAAGTGACAGCCAATCAGGAAAGAGCAACTATGCACTGTCCTATCAGAGAAGAGCGGAACACAAAGAGTTCTGTGCGTGAATCCGGTGGAAAGAGAGAGAAGTGCAAGTGCCAGAAATCTGCCAAATCCTCGTGCCAAAAACTTTTCGACCACTGACGCGCGCGTTCAAGTGAATTTAAGCTAAGATTTAAGTCCCGAGGAATACATAACGTAAGTGCATTTTGGGGGATTTGATTATAGTTCAAGTTAGGTCTTTTAGGTATCGCCACTACAGCCTGAATTTTTCTGTGGAATTATCTCATTGAAGAGGTTCGGGTGGTGAGGATGGACCGAGCCAGAAGCACCAGCCCAAGTGGCTCCAGCCATACACCACAACCACCCCAACATGAACCCATCAGCTTCGGCATCGATCAGATTCTCAGCGGCACTGACCAAGAGTCACAGCAAAACTCGAACAGAAATAATTCAGAAAGCGGCATCTCCAGCTCGAACGGAGGCAGTTACCATCTCGGAAGCCCATCGGGAGCCAGCGCAACGCCTTACACTTCGTTAACCGGTACATTTCACGGCATAGCTCCGCCGTTTGAGGACTCGAGTACATACGGCGTGAACTTGACCCTTGCACCTGGAGGAGTGATAAGGGTCCCGGCTCACAGGCCCTTGACCGGTGCCGTTCCTCCACCGATGGCCAGTGCGGTACCCGGACTTGGCAGCCTCAGTTTTCCTTGGATGGAGAGCAGCCAGCGATTTGCAAAAGACAGGTTTGCGGGTAAAGGCAGATTTTATTTCAATATTTGTTACCTTTTACTTTTACAGTTAAATCAAATGTTCAGTTTGTCTTGAATAATTCTTATATTGGTGGTGCCATTTGAAATAAGATTTGAAGTCAAATCTGATTTCAGAAACATCACAAAGTATTAAACATTAATACACCAAACTATTAAATAAACAAAAATATTCGTTACCAAGAAGCATTTGTTTAAAAACAAAAACCGAGAAAACTATAAGAATATCCATTTTATTGTGTCTCCGTTATGAATCACTTCTTTATTTAAAATCCACGTGCACAATAAAATTACATATTTTTTAATTGATTTGTTAGATTATATCAAAATAACAATATATTAAATATAAAAAAATTACAAGTAACTGATGAAAATCGTTCCTATGTTTTGGCTGCGGTCCTGAGCAAGACAAACAAGCAAAAATAAATAAATTGATCACCACTTTGTATTGTGATGCGTCTATGTGTATTAATTATGGAATACCTTCCGTGTTGAAAATATTATGTTCGAAAAGTACCACACAAAAGAAAGTATTAAAAAATGCAGAATTGTAAAGAAAATGTAAACTCTTCTTCTATATGGAATGATGTGGCACGTTTTGATTAAAAGGAGCATTCTAATATGTAATAATTTAACAATTCAAATGCATTTCATTTTTACTGTTTAATTATAAAAAACACAAAGATTACAAATTAACCACCAAGTATTTAAAAACAATAAATGTAGTCAATTCTATTCTGTTCAATTTAACCGTTTTGCACACAATCCATCACTAGTTCACTTTATTGTAAAGCTAATGGAGAATTCTGCGGGTACACATCAATATTTCACAAGCTTAAATTATTGCCTTTCTTTTCTTGCTGTGCATCCTGCTGAATTTTCCTCCCTATTGCTGTTTATATAAAATACAACATAAATAGGTTTTGTTTCACCTAGTTTATATTACATCTTTGACAATAACAAGCCTTTCGCATATTTTGAGAACACTTGTAATCCATTATGGGTTTATTTATTTATACTTCAACAAACAATAATACCTCAAACATTAACAAGTTAAGTAATAGGTTTACAAAGCAGTTTAAAATGAATTGCAGTAAGTGGCAAATGTGTATTCAATCACAACACAGTTTTAAACAAACAAAAACAAACAGTTGTAAGTGCAATTATCTGTGTAACTAATTCTTTATTAAACGTTTAAAAAAAATAAGCAAAATGTTCAACTAAAATCTGATTTAGGTTTGATTATTGAGAATTTATGTAAAAAAGAAATACCCATTAAATATTGACTATTAAAACTCAATTCATGTATACCCAGACATACAATGTTTTCTCCTCATTCCTCCTGCAGCAGCCTTGACTCCCTTCACTGTGGCTCGGCGTATTGGTCACCCGTACCAGAACCGCACACCACCCAAGAGAAAGAAGCCTCGCACATCCTTCTCCAGAGTGCAAATCTGTGAGCTAGAGAAACGCTTTCACAGACAGAAATACCTGGCCAGCGCTGAACGTGCGGCCTTGGCCAAAACTCTGAAGATGACTGATGCCCAGGTCAAAACCTGGTTTCAGAACCGCAGGACCAAATGGAGGTGAGAAGAAAACAGAAAATGGGAAAAAGTGCAAAAATACAAGCAGAAAAGTAACATTTTTGTTGTTCCATAGGTCAGATGCTCTATTAACCTTAAACAGCCTGTGTGAAGTTAATTGCAGTTAAGAGCACAAAATGAACCTATATAATTTTTATTTAAATTACCTTTAAAGGTACTAAAACTTATTACAATTTATTTTGAAGATATTTTCATTCACAAGCAACTGAATATTTTCATTTAAAACAAGTATTAATATCTTATGATATTTTAGTCTGACCTTTAACACAATTGCCGCCTTCTCTCAGCTAAAGAGGAACCTTAAAAAAAAAAAAAAAATGTGTTACCCCAAAGAATGAAGAAATAAAAGTGATCTCAAGTTATCATTTTAATTTAAAACAAATTGCTTTAATATTTGAAACCAAGATGCCTCCAAATGTGTGAATTAATAAGAAAATAATGGTTATCTGCAAGACATGAATAATTAATTAAGGCAGAAATGCTAATATAGAGAAAAGAGCTGGATGAAGAATTATCAAGCAGATTAAACAACTACAGGACATTTATAGCAATAACTCCTCTGCTACATAGAAAAAAAGCTCATTAGATGTCACTGACAACTGGTTGTTCTTTTTGCTAGACGTCAGACGGCGGAGGAGAGGGAGGCCGAGCGTCAGCAGGCCAACCGGCTGATGATCCAGCTCCAGCATGACGCTTTCCAGAAGTCCCTGAGCGATTCCGTCCCCACAGACCCACTCTGCATCCACAATTCCTCGCTTTTCGCTTTGCAAAACCTTCAACCATGGGCCAGTGAAGAGAACGGCAAGCTGGGTGCAGTGACGGCGCTCGTATGAGGGCTTAATAAATATTCCCTGTTTTATTTCTTTTCATGATGGACCAAGATGTGACTATTCAGGACTTTTCCACAAATTCCAATTGGAAAAGCATCTGCTTTTTAGAAAGCAGCAGAAGAATTTTCAGTGTATAGACTTCTGTTTACCTTCCGGGGTCTGTGCCACAGTGACCTCTAGAAAGGAAACAGGCCTCGACTGACCCTCAAGCTCTTCAATAACTTAAGTGACTGCTGCATTAGCCCACCGTTCGTCCATTAGCCCTCCACCGAGACATAATTCAGGATTAATGTTGAAGAGGAAGTAACAATCAGTTAATTATTTACAATGCAAGTTGCCCGGGCTAACGTTCTCTCAGCCTGGTGATTTGCTTTAAAACATGCACAGAAAACGACTTTCGCCAAATATTAGCCATTGTATATTCCATTATTTTTTTAGTTTTAAGCACTACCATGTCAGTCTTTATTTTGCATAAAAATTAAGAGATCAAAGAAAATCCAGACATATGTAGATCAAAAGCATTAAAATAATTGAATGTGTGAAATTCTACAGTAAATTAAACCTGGATAAGAGATCTGATACTTACACTGTAAAAATTTCCATTAAAAAAACGATATTCTACTGGATGCTGGTTTCAGGAGAATAATCG
>SOMO01000119.1:334103-347600 GCA_028128575.1 Paedocypris carbunculus
TGCATGTACAGTATTTAGTATTTACAACTAACTATATAAATATAGTACTGTTATTGTTAAAATATATACAAGTGCGTTATATTTATTGAAATAAATTACTTACTCATAACATAATTATTTATCTAATTTATTCATGTATTAGCTGTAGATTATCAGCTTTTCAGTAAGACAATCAAATAAGATGGTGATTATGAATCCAGGTTGCGAGTTTGAATCTCAAGTAGATTATGAAGTGATTCAAGTTTAGCTATAATACAATGAATGTCACTTTGGATAAGTGTCAGCAATACAGTATATCTTTAAATATTTCTTCATTATCAATTATTTTTCAATCTATCCGAATTGGATGGAATTATTTATTCATTTTTACGCCATATCTTATATTAATTCCCAGGTTATTATTGATGCATGCAATTGAATTCTAGCGTGACCTTTACAACTGTCCACAGTTTATCACATAAAGTGTTTGTGCGGTTTGAGACTTTCACACAGGCTTACAGCAGAGACTGTGGCACTACATCACACTGTCTGAGCGCACCCATCGCAGACTATTTTTACTGCTAACCATTTAATGAAGCTGCCTGCTCTCACATTCACACACAAACACAAAGTGATGTGCGCACATGCTCAGGGCAAGGAGCGGAACTGTTGAATTAACCTTCAGGTCCCTTCTTCAGGTCTTCAGGTTGAATTAACCTTCATCTTAAACTTCCCAAAGTTTATCCTCTAGAATATTCTGTCAAAAGCTCCTTAAAACTCATGATGATTTGGGTTCAATTTACTGATTTTTTAGAATTTAAGATCAGTTCCTAACAATTACAGTTTTCAAACAATCCTTACACTTTATATGAGAACATACTGGGAATATATTTATATATATATATATACATATCTTTTTTGCACACACATTTTGTGTGTGTTTGAAGGTAAAGGGCTTTAATTCAGCAAAAAAAAAAACAAAAACAAAAAAAGAAAAAAAGGCCATGCAGGACAAATGAGAATGACCACAGGGACAAATCTCCACAAACTCCAAGAAGAAAAAAATAATCGCTAATTTAAACAATAAATAAACACATAAATAAAAACAACTACTACAAGCAAGAAAAAGAAAATAGAAAAGTGCTCCAAACACATAACTTGATTTTGGTCATTTGTATTAGCAAACCTTTAATAGAGTATATACACATCATCACCCTATCAGAATTAACAGCAAATCAGGAAAATAATGTGAGTGATGGAGCGAGAAAACTGCAGCTCCCATAAGCTTCCACAACGAGACTGTGTCATGTGATTATTGATCAGTATTACTGTTGATGCAACATAGTTTGGCTATTTAAAGACTGTGTTATACACTGAACAATTTACTTTGATCTTGATCATATTTCTGATTTTCTGGTTTTTGGATTTTTGCTTGTGTTTTGAATATAGTATTTTTTTCTGCCTTTAAACTCTGCTTGTTTTTGACTTACCGTAGATTATCACCTTGCCCTTTATGTGTATATACTGTAAATAATATGAAGTGGAAATGCATCACAAGTTAACCGACTCATTGTGGACAAATATTAAAACTCCCAGTATGCATCAGATCAGAAAGGAAGGTGGAGACTGGATCCCGACTATTTGACTTTAAATAGAACACGTGCTCTTCTTCCTGCCCCATCTTCTCTCTGACCAAAGACTTTTCACTCTGAAAAATATTGTACACAATGCGGTCGTTAAAAACAGCTCCGAAAAAAACTGCTTTTTATTACAATCAGCGACAGACATAATGTTTAGCTTGACAAAGGGAATGTATGTTTTTGTCACAACACTTTAGTCATCATGAT
This sequence comes from Paedocypris carbunculus, assembly GCA_028128575.1. NCBI lineage: Eukaryota > Metazoa > Chordata > Actinopteri > Cypriniformes > Paedocypris > Paedocypris carbunculus. The sequence continues at coordinate 335,930 of SOMO01000119.1, forward strand.
GCTTTTATTCTTTGCTCTGTCTGCATCCATGGCAAATCCCTATGGGTTCTCCATCTTAATCCCACTCTTTCCCTCTCCCGCTCTCATTCTTTTAAGATGGGCTAATTCTATTCTTTTTCAGGTCTTGTGTGATGTGCATTTCTAATATTTTTTTTGTGTGGTTTAAATTGAAAAATAGATTTCTGCTGCTATCAAACTTGCCTTTTAATTTCAGAACACACTTTAAAGCAAACATTTTAGTTTCAAATAATATTCCCTCAATGCATTTAAAACATCAGCATTGATATGATTTTAAACTACTCGTGGCACTGACATGCACCATTTCTGTTAACTGAATATTGCATGTGCTGCACTCAATGAGACTCTCTGCTGATTGGACCAGGGTGTCATGTGACCACTTACATCAGCATATTTTAGGTGACTCGCTCAGAAACAGCACATTTATGAAGATTGTGAATTAAAGAGTCTGAGAAAGGAAAGATGCTGGCTCAGGATCCAGAAGAAAGTCATTTTCAGTGAGGGCTGAAGTATTCAGACGAGAGTCTTGTTTGGGTTAAAGCTTATTACAGTGCAGACACGCAGAAAGCACGGTGCGGTTATGTAACTCAAGGAGACAGACAGCTTTTAGACCTCTCTGTTTTATACCTCACTGAACCGGAGACATTTCCAGTTACTGTTTCTGTCTGATCATGCGTAGTTCTGCATGTTGCTGTGTGTTACCTCGCGTCTGTTTCACTCATCACTGCAAGTCTGCTGATTAATATGGTACAAAAAGTTGCCTTTTATTCCAATTATCACAGTTGCGTGCATTTTTTGATTTGTTATCGGTATAAGGCCTTTATTAGTAGGCAAGTTGAAATAAAACTAAACAATTATATAAGACAGTTTACCATGAGTTTTGGTGAGCATATTGCGACTTAGGATTTAGAACTTTTATTTAGCTTACTTTCATTCAAAAGCTTGTGCAGAGCAGTCTTAAGATTTTTAAGAACTATGTCCACAGTAATATTCAACAATAAAATTATTAAATTGTTAAATATACGAATAAAAAGTAATGAACAAACAAACAAACAAAGAAAACTGACTTATCGGTTTGTTAGTTTTCTTTGTTTGTTTGTTCATTAATTTGTATTCGTATATTTAACAATTTAATAATTTTCCTATAGNAATTCCATTATTAATGTAAAATTAAACAATTAAGCAATAATTATTAACTTTTATTAACTAGAAAACAGTAAGAAAAGAAATATGTAGCAATTACAGCATTCAGTTATATAGAAAGCCCAGTTATATAGAAAGCCCTGCTGTGGGACACCAACAAAATTTGGCAGCCAGAACAGATAGAGCTCCAGGACCAGGGACAGTGCCATAGGCTGCAGGACCATGGACAGCACTTGGCCGCAGGTGTAAGCAGCACAGCAGGTCCCCCCGTCTTCTTGATCAGTCAGCCCCAGTATAAGAGGGAGAATATCGGTTTTTGGAATTCTGTTCATAGTCAGAGCATAGTGCAAAACTCTGCCAGAGTTTGTCTGTATTTTTGTCTGTAGCAATAGAAAAAATGAACTGCATCTGAGATGGAGACAAAGTATGAGAAAAAAACCTGAAGAAAGAAGTTCAAAACTTTTGCTTGTTTTTCTCCGAGACGACAATAAAAGTGATTTTCACAATTGATTTCCCTTTCAAGCCAACTCTGCATTAATATGTTTATTACCTATTTGAGTTTTTACATTTGAGAATTTAATCAATTGTTAATTTCCTGACCTAAATGTTTTACTGACCCCTCTTCTAAGCTAACCTTGATAAATGTTTCTTAAATATAAAACGAAAGCAGAAATGTCCCTCAAAGCCCAGTGGAACGATGCTTGGAACAGTGCTTTATTTAATATTTCATGAATGAAACTTAAATTCAATGTTTAGGTTGCACTTGTGAATTGGTGCATTGAATCAATTATGCTGATGTCAAGATTATTAATATTATCCTCTTGTGATACACACATTTTTATAATTGAATTAATAATATTTCACATCTCTTGTGTGGAGAACAAGAGTTGTTTTGAGCAGAGACTCTGAGCTTTTAGTAATAGTTATAATTTATTTAGAGTGCATTGACTACAAAGAAGCTGCATTCATCCATACATCATCGCTCTTCATATGACTTCGGTACAATTAGGTGAGCAAAGGCTAATGATGTTGAGATGCTGTTAATGAACATAAAATGTAAAAAGGTGACAGGAGTTCAAACAGCTAATAACAGTACAAACCCCATGAGGTTCAGTGCGCAGAAGAAGTTTGCATGGGTTCTAATATGATTGGATGACTGGTAATTAGGAGATTTATTCATTCAGATCTAATTACTAAAGCTAGAGGAAAGGCTTAAACTGTAATTGCTTTCATTTGGCCGAGAGATGAACTTAAAGCCTTGGGGCACAGGAAGAAATGAGGGAAACAGTGTTGTTGCTACTACGAAATCTGTAGAGCATGACGCCACATTCAAGGCAAATTCTTTATTAATTCCAAGCTTCATATAAACTTGACCTGCTTTATTTTGTTCTTTTCATATTGTTTTCTCAGCAGTTACTTTTTTTTCGTTTATTCTTTTGTTTGCAACAGTAACAATTACAAGAAAACCACGTGCAATGCAGTGTTACCCACTTTTATGAAACCTCAATAAAAATGTGTTTGATGTCGCCAGACACTGTTTTGCCGCCACCTGTCGGTGGTTATTAAAAGCACAGCAACTACTATTGCTATAGTGTGGTTTGTTTATTTGATTATTTGTTTGTTTGTTTGTTTAGTAAATTCATGAACGCTCCAGTAATTTGGTTCTAGTTTTTGTTTATTGAGTCATTCACAAAATCATTTCAACATTATTTAGGAAGTGTTGGTTATTTGTTTTGAATTTACACGCCTTACAGTACTGACTCAGTCCTGTTGATTTTTTTATTACCGTAATTAAATTCTCCGTTTCACACACGAAGTAGTAAAACGTCGAGAGGTTAAAATGATTTTACGTGTACAAACCACAAAATATTTCAAGGCAAGTTGTTGTGTGACGACAGAGCAGCTCTATGAACGTCTTAGTAATTTAACTACGTATTTGACTTATTTAATTCAGGATAATGCACAATACAAGTACCAAACAACAGCCCATTTGCTCATTTTTACTGCTGCTAGTAAACAGAAAGTGCTGACACAATGTTCATAATAAACTGCTTACTAATACAATTTTAAAACGCACACTTAGATTTAGTGGAAAAAAAAACAGTTTTAAACAGGAAGTAAAAACGTCGACTCTCCCTCTTTTCCTCCACCCTACGCCACGCCTCTCTCCGTTGCGCTTGCGCGTTTGATACAAAGCGCTCGCGTTTCCATATTCCAATCATTAATAATAAATGCAGCGTTCATGCAATACGCAGATATCGTTACAAAAGTTCAACTTTAGTAGTTGGGTGCTTGGTTTTGAGGAAACAGTTCTGCATATTGTGTAAACGACGACCATATTCCAAACTTTCATTACCACGTCACGATTTTCACGGTGACACTTTTCCTGAAACGAAAGTGAAAACTTCCAGGGCGGTATTACACATTACACGCAGTTTCTACCCCCACAATCATACGATTCCAGCGATGGACGAAGCATGTGCTATAATCGTCGAGGGAGACTGGCCTCCTGAACATGCCATAGCTGTAAAAAACAAACTTCACATTTACTTTCAAAGTAAGAAATCCCTAGGAGGAGATTGCGTCGTTCAATTCGACGATAAAACGAATGCTGCTAAGATAATCTTCAACTCACCCGAAAGTAAGTGCTAGTTACAACACGAACTTCCATGAAACGTGGCAGTTATTGTGTTATGTACTGTAAAGTAAAGTAATACATACGCACCGGTGTGTGTTTTTGTATGTGATTTTGTCTGCCTGTGATATTTGTGTAAACGCAAATACGTACACCAAAGATAATAACCAGTCATTTTCCATGTTTTCTATTTACATCTTGCTCTTAAACATGAAAATTATTAAAATGTCTAAATAATATATTCATAATACTTATTTTTGGTACATTTTAGGTGTAAAGTACAGCACTGTAAAATACAATAATAATGTTATAAAACAGATAAAAATGTATAAAATGTTATAAAATACATAATAGTAGTATTAATGGGTGTGAGGGAAAATGTTATCGATTTATTTGGTGGAATTATAAGTTAATAAATAACACATAAGGACATGATTTAATCAAATCCTTATTCTTCAAGTTCGGAATGCTGTGCTCTCCAAGCAAAACCACACTGTCACCATTGGAAAACAACTAATTAAGTTGATGGTGACCAAACCCAACAGTGCTGTAAAACAAGATGACAGTAGCAATGTTCCAAAGGTAAGTGACAGAAATACACCCCTTATACAACTAACAAAAATGTATTTGCTCGCCGTAACACGCCTTGAGTGCCTCAATTTAAGGCTCACTTTAAAAAAAAAAAAAAAAAGGCTCACCGAACAAAATTGTGATAAAAGATCCTCTATTAGGCATTGTATTGGTGAGCGTAATAGTCTGAAAAATACAGTATTTTAAAGTGATTTGAATTACCTACATAAGTATGGTATATGGTACATACTTTTGCACCTAAACTGCATGAATTTTTTGTGTGATTTCAGAGAGAGCTGACATCTCAGGAACCAAGTAAGCGATTTCATGGATTTAGATCTCTGACTGTATTGATGTATAGTGGTCTAGATTTATCATTTAGCATTCAATTAAATCTGTTGGTTTACAAAGTGATGAATATAACTTGCTTTCCGAAGATCAACTGTCATCTCAACCTGAGTTGGATGTAAAAGCCCCCAAAGAATCAAGTGCAGTTGTCCTGGAGAATATTCCTGATGATTGCACTCAAGATCTGTTGACTCTTTTGGTTGGAAACATTTGCTGTTTTTCCGATAAAGACTTCATTTTGGAATTCATCCCTGAACTTAGCAAAGCAGTTGTATCTTTCCGATATTCTGGAGGTAAGATGAACTGATTAACGTTAATACGTACTGTATATATTCTATTAAACAAAATTTTATTTATACATTTTAGTTTTATACCTTTATATATCATGTTGTGGTTTAATAATATTTTGATTTCTCTTATTATAAAAGCACTTGTAAAAGTATAGCGATAAAATGAGCTTTATTTATTGCACGTGGGATTTTTTAGTGAACCAGCGACATTAAAGGAAAAATAAACAAACCTAAATGCAAAATAACCGTTATTATTGTACACTCTTGTATAATTATATATTGTAGTGTGCTGTACTGTACACTGTATGTAAGAATCATTATTGACCTGACACTGTTTTCTGACAGCAACAGAGAAGTTCCTCTTGGAGTGTAAGAACCATAAAGTGTTCACTCAATATAATCTGACAGTTCGGGCCCTCGAACAAACCAAATGTGTGAGAGTGGAGGACCTGCCAGCTGATGCAACCGTGTTGCTTCTGAAACTGTTTTTTGAACGGTTTGGATGTCTGGGAGAAGAACCTGATATGATTCCTTCAGAAAATGCTGCCATTATAACTTTTATGGAAGAAAATGGTAAAATCCTTTCTTGCGTTTGACAGTTTGGTTTTTCTGTTGCAGTTGAAAGCATTTAGAAATAATTTCTTTTTAATTTCTTTTTTCAGACAAAGATAAAGCTTTAGAGAACAAAATCAGCATTGGTGATGTCCAAGTTAAGGTATACCCATACTTTAAATCCCTGAGAAGTGCCTTATATGGCGGCAACAGACCACAATTAAAGCTTCCCAATGCCTTCACAGTCAGCTTACACTCATCTATCTGGAAGTTTCTCATGAACAAACGACTTTTTGATTCCATTAGTAATCAGATGAGCTCAGAATTCTGCATAATAAACACAAATACGCCTATTGTTCAACTCATTCCTGATCCAGCTTTACTAAAACAGAAACAAATTGTGAAAAAACATGTGGACGATTGGAGTAAGAAGGCCTCGGATGCTTTCAACAACATAATATCTTCTTACACAATGTCTGAGTGGCCAATTTCAACGCCACTGTGGAATAAAGTCAAAAGTGATGTAAATGCTCTTGTGAAAGATAAGATTCTCACAGAAATAGACACCACCAAAGGAATTCTCAGGCTTGCAGGATTTACCCACGATATTTTCGGACTGAAACCCATCATGGCAAAGATTTTAGAAAGAGGAACAAATGACTTGAACAGAGAGGAGAACAGCGTCCAAGAGATGATGACAATAACCCCTTCCTTTTTCTCTCTGCTTGTAAAAGATGGCCTACATAGCGTTAAAGCGGATTTTCCAAATGCAAACTTGAACTACAACAAAACGACCCAAAACGTCGTTTTATATGGACTTCATACAGAAATTCTTCACCTCAAAAATTGGATCCTGGAGAAGACGCTATTAATGAAACGCCAACCCTACAAAAGTGAATCTTCAATTCTTGAATTCATGAGAATGGTGGATTGTGCCGAAATGTCCACGGATTTGTTTTTATCTCAGGGAATTTTTGCTGTCTACACAGTCGAAAATGGAAATGTGATATTGATTGGATCCACGGAAAAAGCACTTTCAGATGCTGAAAAGAAGTTGAAGATGGAGCTGTCATCCATTGGCATCATTGTAGAAGATCAAACTGTCATTCAGATGCCAGAGTGGCAGGATCTGAAAAAACAATTGGAAGACAGCTTCAGTACTTCAACAAAGAAAACTTTATACATTAACGATACGGCCCAGAAAGATACAGTGATAGTGGTCGGTTTTGTGACTCCTGTGTTGGAGGTCAGTAAGAACTTAAGATGCTTCGTTGAGGATCATACAAGAATTGAAGAGGAGCTTCATCTCAAGTCCTTTGCTGTTACGGAATTCATAAAAGTCAGAAAGTCCCAGGATTGGAAGCTTTCAATAAACCCTTACAAAGTGAAAGTCAGTTTTGAAAAAACAAGACCCAGCATCAGATTATCTGGAGAGCGAGCCTTTGTCCAGCCAGCGTTGTCCATCTTTAAGTCTATGACCGAAGTTCTCTGTACTGATATGATAGTCATTAAAAAAGCAGGAGCAAAAAAGTTCTTTAAGGAGCAAGGCTACATGATGCTGTCAATGCTTCTAAAGGAAAGAAGCATTGAGGTGTTTCTCCAGGAGAATGTCATGCCTGAAGAGCTAGATCAACCAGGTAAAAGTGGTTCAAAAGATCTTGACCAGATATTTTGTGAGGTTCACATGCCACAGGGAGCCACTATTACTGTCAGACAGGCAGACATTTGCAAATTCAGAGTTGATGCTGTTGTCAATGCAGCTAATGAAGATCTGAAGCACATTGGTGGAGTGGCTTTGGCTCTTCTCCAAGCTGCTGGACCATCTCTTCAGGAGCTTTGTGATGCATACATACACAAACATGGGACTCTGAAGCCTGGAGATGCCATCATCACAGAAGCTGGTCGTCTTCCCTCAAAATGTGTAGTTCATGCAGTTGGACCACGATTTAGAGACGCAGATAATTTGACCACTGTTCAAATTTTAGGACGTGCTGTTAGACAAAGTCTCTGCAAGGCTTCTGACCACAACTGTTCATCGATTGCAATTCCAACTATCAGCTCTGGGGTGTTTGGTTGTCCTCTTGATCTGTGTGTCGAAACCCTTTCCAAGGAATTACGAAAGTACATTGAAGATCAGAGTAATAGCTCTAGATTCAAAATCAATCAGTTTCACATGGTAGATAATAACAGCAAAACTGTGAACGCCATGGCCCAAGCTGTCTGCAAGGAGTTTGCAGCTTACAGTCCCAAAATGAAGCCATCTGACAAGCAAGGCAATCAAGGACATGGTGCTAAAGGTGGATGGGGAAGTGCTGCGAAATATGGAGGGACAAATGAGTTTAGTGGTGGATATGAAGCAAAAAGTCATGGCAATCGATCCCTGGAAGGAAAAAACACTCAGAGAGATTCACCCAGGTTCTTTAAAGTAGAGAAATTTGAAGGGCTGAAGGTTCTTGAAACCATCACTTCTCAGGCTGGTCTAAAAATATGTCTGTGTGAAGGCAACATTCAGGATGCACAAGTAAGTAACTCTCAGGTTGAACCAAAAACATTTTTAAAGGGATCATTTCACCTATTCTTTTGTTTCTGGAACAGTCTGACGTCATTGTGAACACTATATCGAAGGACCTGGACCTCACCAAAGGTGCCGTCTCTAATGCTCTTCTTCAGACTGCTGGTCCCCAGCTCCAGTCAGATGTCTCCATGTCTGGCCCAAGACATCTGGAGTATGGGGATACAGTCATCTCAGATGGTTATAAACTGAAATGCTCAAAGGTTTTCCATGTAATTTGCCCTGTTTGGAAAAATGGCTCAGATAAGGTACATACATCTTCTTGAGACATGCAACAAATGTTATCAAATGTTAACAGTGTTATTAAAAACAAATGTTATTTGTTTTACTTCCATTATAAAAGCTGCTCATAAAGATCATTAGAGAATGCCTAAGCGCAGCAGAATCAAACAAAATGACTTCAGTCTCCTTCCCGGCAATCGGCACGGGCAATCTTGGATTTCCCAGAGAACTAGTGGCCAGGATCATGTTGGCAGAATTTCAAGAATTCATACCGAAAAGCCTTCAAATTGTGAGCGTGATCGTACATCTTTCTGATATTGAAAGTATAGAGGTGAGTTATTCTTGAATTCTAATCGTACAACGGTTTTCAAAATTGTCATGCATTCTGAACTCATTTTTGTGCATTGTCTGTTAGAGCTTTACCGCCATCTTTAAAAAAGGCTTTCATGGTCCCATAATGAAAGCAGCACAATATTTTGCTCCTAAATCGAATGCTCAAGTCAGAAAGTCAGCTAATATATCTGGTAATATTTTTGTTTTACTGTATTTTGTTGTTATGTTTTGGCCCTTGATTGAAATATCTTGGTTGAAATGACCGATTTGGATTGATAAACAATTTATAAAACTAGAGATTAAGATAAATATAGCTTTTGTATGGTTTGTTAGATAAATCCTGAACAGATTAAAATGTGGTATAAAATAAATATTTTAACAGATATTTTGTTAACAGTCACATTTTAAACGGATTTTTAAGCTCTCTGTCTTTTTTTAGGAGCCAGTAGTGGTGACACTACTTTACTCTCAGCTCAGACCTTGCAAATAGGTCCTGTGACTCTTGAGGTTTCATCAGGAGACATAACGAAAGAAAGGAGAGATGCCATTGTCAACTCCTCAAACAATTTATTTTCACTTAAAGCAGGTCATTAAAAGCTCAGAATTCAGTTTTAGTGTGACTAACATTACACACGCAGTAATTGGCTAAAATATTTTTACAAACCTTTCTCAAGTAGGTAGGATTTCATGATGCTTATTCTCATGGTATGGTGTATGCTTTTTTTTAGGAGTATCTAAAGCTATTTTAGATGGAGCTGGAGTACAAGTGGAACATGAGTGTTTACAAATTGGTTAGTTCTTTTCCTTAGGGTTATTGGTTTATGCAGTATTTGTAATAATGTTTCTCAAAAAGCGTTTTTTGTATTGCTTTTCCCACAGTCGGGACTTCACTTGTACAACAAACCCAGATTGTGACCAAAGCTGGGATGCTCCCGTGTGGAAACATCATCCATGTTATAGGAAGAAGGAGTCCGGATGAAATTAAGGAAGTTGTTTTCTCCGCTTTAGAGCTTTGTGAGAAATCCAGATTTGTCACTGTTGCCTTTCCGGCTCTTGGCACAGGTGCATTTTTGTATTTTGTGTGGGATTGTGGTACGTCCTTCACATTTTTAAATTGTGGCCTTTTTTACTGTTTAGGTCAAGGTCAAGCCCGTCCAACTGATGTCTCTGATGCAATGGTTCAAGCAGTGGTTGACTTCACAAAGAAAAAAAAACCGGTCCATGTTAGATCAGTGAAGTTTGTTATTTTCCAGGAGAACATGGTTGCAGATTTCCAGCAAAGCTTGCAGAAAAGATCTGGAGAAAAAGTGAAGGAGGGAAAAGGTCTTTTCTCAAAAGTTAAAGGTCAGTGACAATCATGTGGTTCAAACAATATTGATACAAAAAAACTGCAGCTAAATTTGATTTTTCTTAATCATAGACTTGATTTTGGGAGAAAGTTCTACCTCGAGTGATGAAGAGTTTGTAATGTTGTGGGAGGACATCGAGCCAGCTGTGTTCCAGTTGTGTGGCGAAACACCAGAAGACCTGAGTAAAGCAAGAGAGTTGATTGACAGCTTGCTCAAAAAAGATTACCATCACAGTCCCATTCGCGACCCAACCATTGCTCACTTCAGCCAAGAGGATGTGGAAATGTTAAAGACTATGCAGAAGGAGCTCACGATGAGAGTTGAGCTTCAGAAGAAAGGTCAAGACTCATTCATCATGCTCCAGGGTCTGACTAAAGACGTGTATGCTGCAGAAAGTCGCATTCGTGACATGATTCGCAAAGTGGAAAGAAATGAAAAGCGTCGATGCGATGCTTTAATTTTAGGGAAAGTAATTAATTGGCAATATCAAGAGAGAGGACATGCAGTTGACTTTGATCTTTTGACCAATTATGATCTGGAAATGGCTTACCTAAACAGACAACGTTCAGTGAAAATCAAAATTGACAAAATTGAATATGACGCTGATTTAATTCGCGAAGTTGTCACAAGAGGCACAAAAACTATGCAGCTTCACAGAATAGATCTAGAAGGTAAAGAGAATATTTTATTGTTAGCAGTTATCTATTACACAGAATAACAAATGGCATCTGAATTTGATGATGGAGTTTTGATCAATCTATTTTTTTCTTTATTTGTGGCTTCTTTAGACTTGCCGTCATGCTGGGATGACATGAAGGGACAAGGAGTTGTTCTTGTTCCACTCACCAAAGGTTCCACTGAATATACTGAAGTAGAAACAGCTTTCTTGAGTACTGGATTAGCTGCTACAATTACAGAAGTGAGAATTTGAAAATGATCAGTATAAAACCTTTGAATTTTGTAAACTTTAATCTTTTTTTGTTTATTTTAATGTATGCTTTTTTAACTGAATACTTATGTTCTCTGAAGATTAAAAGAGTTCAGAACAAGACTCTTTGGAAGAGCTACATGATCAAGAAAGAGGAATTGGAAAACAAAAACCAGCACAAAAACAACGAGAGGCGTTTGTTTCATGGCACTGGAGCTAGTAAGACAGATCAAATAAATAATAACGGCTTCAATCGCAGCTATGCAGGAGCACATGGTAATCTCTAAATACATGATTCAGTTGTGTGTTTTTTTTTTAATCTTTACTTTTAACCTCATGCTTTTCCTCATTTTTGCTATAGGAGCTATGTTTGGAAATGGAACCTATTTTGCAGTGGACCCTTCTTACTCAGCACAGGGTTACTCCAAACCTGATGCCAATGGAAACAAACACATGTATTTTGCCCGGGTGCTTGTGGGAGACTTTACTAAGGGAAAAGCAGGTATGATTGTTCCACCTGCAAGAAGCTCCAGCAGTGCTGATCTCTATAACAGCGTGACAGACAACACCCAAAACCCAACCATGTTTGTGATCTTCAACGATGTTCAAGCTTATCCTGAATACCTCATTACATTCCAATAATGATAGTGGCATTCTTTTTTTATATGACAATAGATGTGAAAGACAATAAATTGAGATAAAAAAAAAAAA